>CM060676.1:174147267-174222267 GCA_030686995.1 Artemisia argyi | reverse complement strand
CATTTAAGTTTGAATTGATAACATGCGACCCTTTTTCATGTGCCCGATGTCTTCACCCGTATGTTGAAACTTCGGGAAACGATGTAAGTTGAATAAGATAAACATTTATTGTTAGCATATGAATTAGAGGCGGGAATTTTATCCCATTTACGTATGATTGGGTCGATTTTGGTTTTTGTTTTAACCATATAAATAGGTAAAAAGAACAGATTATAAGGTAACAGGTCAAACATGTAGAAAGGTGTAAGGCACCAAAAGTATATTTACATAAGCTGTTTAAATAATGTAATCCCATAAAGTTGCTTATCCGAATACAAGTTTTGTGACAGCAAATCCTAAACACTACCTATTGTTTTTTGATGCATCTAAAGGCTCAGGTGGATACTGACTGATGTTTGCAAGATCACAAGTGTAAAAAATCCCATCATAGTACGAGACCAGTATTGAAGGTATAAATGTACAATTATCTTTAATACTTACCTAATGCTTTTAGCAAGTGTGTACATATCCTCATCATGTTTCTGGCATGTGTCTCTTTCAGTATCAGGCTATTTGAAAACTTGGCATTGGCTCACTTACGTTAATTTACACGGTTAAATTGTTTTGTAGTAACTCATGTTTATGTGGTTTTTCTAAGTATCATATGATCGTGAATTTGATTGGAGTTGTAATATGTGTGTTAAAAGGCTGTGACTTGGTGTATTAGTTCGTTACTGGAAGCCATGGATAATAGACGACATTATCTTTTCTATTTGTTCGATCCCAATATTCATGGAACATGTTTCTTTTAATTGGATTCTTTGGTTTACTGAATTTAAACATCTATGGTTTTGATATAAGGAACTTATGTAATATGGACTATTTAGATACATGTGTTTAATATTTACTTTCTTGGTTTGGTTTAATGTTTATATGGTTTTTGTAGGTATTGTATGGAGGTTATAACTGGACGTGTTGGTAGGAATAATCTGGTACTGTGTTTTGTTGATGACTAAGATATCGAGCTGAAAACTAAGGCGCTGCCATGGCTTTTGGTTAAGAATAACATGCTTTGATATATTTAGTGGAAGACATCTCATAATCAAATTCGCGGAGTCGCGGTATGTTTTTATTGGACACATTCTAGAGCACAAATATTTGTAAAGCAATTAGTTCCGTGTATATAGCGAAAGCAAGGTTTAAGATATTTATGTTAATACTGTGTGCCTGCACGTCTAAAACTATGCTGTTCTTTGTCATATAATCGGGTAATTATGATCTTTCTTAACTTTAAGGTATCTAACATGATCTTATCTTATGCTTAGTTACTTGATATTTGAGAATTTAAGAGTCAACAACCAATACGATGCATTTTCCTGACAAGTTTACCTTATAGTGCAAAATAGAAAAATGAGTTGTTGCTTTGACCTCCAACTAAACGGAACCTGGTATTAAATGTTTATTTAAAAAAACGTGTATAAAAAATCTGCGAGCTACCTTCTGATGATACATGTTATTAAATCAAGAGCATGAAATTATTGGTTTTTGGAGCACATGAGTAATTCGTGGTGTCAATATGTTCGGGTTGACCCGACCCCAACCTAACAAGGCTTATAGATATTATGTAACTTAAGCTTTGATACACAGTAGCTTTATATCATGTCACAGTAGTAAAAATAAGCTTTGCTTAGTGTACGTCTGGCTCACGGAAGTTGATGTCCATCTGGCTCACTGAAATAGATGTTCAACCAAGGGAGTTCCAGGTATCATTTGAATCTTAAAATATAATGACTATTTATACGAGATGATGGATGTGATTTTTATTTATTCACTTATATCTTAAACCCAATCTTGATTTGCAAGTGATGTGAGTTACAGGCAGCCGTGTTGGATCAAGTTCTAAGAGAAGCTTATGCACATCCATCGGTGAATGGAAGAGTTTAATGGTCAGCATGGAGTACACAACGCTGCTGCATAATGTGCCTAACAGATAACAGCTTCAGGAACTTTCCCACAAGAAATGTCGAACTTTTAACAAGGTATGTTACTATTTAAAGACATAAACGCAATTATAAACATATTTGCAAACTTTAACGACTTACTTATCACAATTGGAGTTGTTTTCTTAAGGGCTGATGTCAAGAAATAATCATGTAAGAAATTGGAGTTGGTTTCTTAATCGTAATATAAACTACATTGTTGTTCTGACATTATCCTCAAGTAAATCAGTTAATAAGTATGAACTAATATGTGAATTTTTACCACAACAATGCAGGATCTGGCGGGTATCCATTTGAAAATTTTTGATCGAAGTCTTGAAAGCATTCAAGGTTTTAAAAAGGTTTTGGTGAGTTAAGTTTTAATTTTCTGATTTTTGAAGGCCAAAGTACCTGTATAACTACTAACCATTATACATGAGTTATGTTTAATTTTCTTATTTTTGAAGGCTAAAGTACATGTATAACTACTAACCATTATACATGAGTTATGTTTAAGCCATTTTAAACTCTCATCTTTTCTACTTTATGTATGTCTGCTAATGCAGCTATTTAAAAAATGTATAACACAACATTATCATTAGCTATCTATTAATAAGGAGTATTATAATAATGTTAAGTTATATGTCTTTTTGGTACTCTTTTGTAGTAACTCATGTATAAAGTAGAAAAAAATATATTCGAATGACAGACCCGAAGTTACCCATATAACTTAAAACACAACACAGACACGAACAAGTTACCCGTATAAAGAAACTTATTCGACCAACCCGAATACTAAATAATCTCGGATGTACATATTTGGTATAAGTGTATACAACGTAGATTTACACTTTTCAAGGTAAATTAATTATTCGATCTTTCGTCGCTACATCTTACATTAATTTAAGGTTTATGCTAAATTAATTATTCAATCTTTTGATACTATATGAAAGCATCATTCTGTTCGTAGCAAAATTACCACTTTGCACATCAGTTGGACATCATTTTTTAATTTTGTGTGTATAGGTTGTGTGAATGTCCAGAACAAGGTTTGAGTTTTATTTAAACACATTGAATAATAAATATGTATGTATAGAACTGCCTGATTTAGGTCATTATAAAACATATTTGCTATTATTCATTATTTATGAACATTTTCCTTTTCATTGTTCTTTTTATATAAATTACATAAACACTTTCATTTTTATTGTTTAAAATATTTGTCGCTATTCATTATTATTTACGTCCAGTTAGATATTAGGATAAAACCGGTTTTGATAATTTTAGTTCGTGCATCCGCGTGATCTAAACATAGTATGTAAGTGATATAACTCTTTTAAATTTGAATGATAAATAAACTAAACGTTTATGAACATTTTTTTATAACTATAGTTTTTTATAAAATACCATAGAAAGTAAAAGAGTTGATATTTAGGCCTCATTAGAAGACCTAAGAATAAACCTAATCTTCTTATTGGTCCATATTTGTTTCCATTTGAAAAGATCAGCCAACTTATTCTTTTTTTTCATGATCTACCCTTCATATATAATTTCCTAAATTATAGTAACTAAAATTTTCACCTAAAAAAGTCTTACGTGACTTTATTTTATTTAACAATAAAAGAACACTACTTATAAAGACGTGACAAGAAACCCCTTTTTAAACTTGTCTAGAAATGAAACATTCCCACACAAAGAGAGTGAGTTCAAATAAACACTGGGAAGGCACCCAAGGCTTTCTATATAATATGATCAAATTCTATGAGAACGGTCTTGTGAGCTTCTGTTATTCCAACGTATATGTATATATTATCTACCTAACCGATGGACATCTTACACCCTCTAAAAAGAAGCAAAAAAGCTCACTTTGGAAGTTGCCCATCGAAATTCTGATTGTTGGAACATATAATGCTCCATCCCACATTGCTGAAAATATGAAACATATGTCACTTTAGAATGGCTTTCCACCAAAGCGAAGCTATATGACAATCATTTTCCTTGTGATAGAGATGACAACTACATTAATGTGCTCTACAAAGAAGTGTTGCATCGTCTTTAAACATGTTATATTTATTTTATTTTCTATGTATTTTGACGTATTTTTATTTAGTAGTATTGTAGAACACTTATTCTATTTATCTTATGTAATTTTTTAATGTATATTTTATTCTTATTGTATATTGATATTTTATTTTAGTATTAATATACTAATGAATCAAATAAATTGATAAAACTAGCCCGCCCATCGGGCGGATCTTGAAGCTAGTATATATATATATATATATATATATATATATATATATATATATATATATATATATATTAAAATTCAACATTTTTTAAAAAACCGTACGTACGTAAAAAAATATATATCCATATTGGGCTTGTTTTGCTCGTTATCGAGAGACATTTTTGCAAGTATTTTTTTTATTCAATAAACTGTTAGATATCTGTTAGATATTTGGCAAATAAAGTTTGTTATACAAAGTCGTAAATATTAAAAAGTTCATAGTGTGTTTCACTGTTTTGTAGGTTTATATATATATATATATATATATATATATATATATATATATATATATATATATATATATATATATATATATATATATAAACACACAGTGGGCCTCAAGTGATTCACAAAAGAGGCTAAAACAGTCCAGAAAAAAAAGACATTGTATATATACACTAATTTCCACGGACGGTGGAGAATATAAAAATAACAAAACTTTGGCCAAATTATTTAGCCCACTCTTAGCCCATATTATGTGTTTACTCTTAGTCTGTTTAGGAGGGTTACCACACGTATCCTGCAATAATTTGTGAAAAACAAAAAACTTAACAATGCAAAAGAACCACACTTTCAACAAACTGTAAAAACAAACTCCAGCACCAACCATCGATAAGGTAAAACACAACACAATTGAAAGCAGCCGAACCTTGCCAGAACGCGGCGAGGCCGCCTCCTTGTTTGTTTACTACGGATATTGTATTTTAATATTTCTTTATTATTTTTTGCAATCTTCCCTCCTATAATATACGAGCACAATTGCCCGCGCGTTGCTGCGGAGCAGCATCATTTTAAAAACTTATAAATGCAGACTTATTAAGCTTTTTAAAGACTGATAAGATTCATACTTGTGAAATTTGTCGCTTCACAAAAATTAAACTTTATGTTTCAACTAAATCCCTTCAACATATCAGCAGAATAGATTTGTTACTAAAAGAAAAACAACATAATAAACAGCATAAGAGAAATATAAGTATTACCATAAATTTACAAACATAATAAACAACTTAATGTTTCAACCATCAGTTGCAAAGAGCTTCTCATTACCACCTTGTCCTAATTATTCTACAGTTACATGGTAAATATGTATTACCATAAATTTACAAACATGCTAAATTAAGATCACCAATCATCACGATTGTATAAACATTGTAAACTCAGTTACGGGATTGTCGTTACAGTTTTGGCACTTCATTGCAGCTATTTATATCGCCTCTTGGGTAAATCCTTGTTACACTATGTTCTTTGCTTTCCTACTCATTTCTGCATAATGTTCCAAAATGAGGGAGAAAATCAAATCCAGAGTTATAAAAGGATAGATAGGTAGTTTTTGTAAATAATAAAATAGTCTACCTTGATGTTCAGTGCATTAAGCAAAATGTGGCATCTAAAACTGCAGCATCGCAAATCTGGCATCTAAAACGTTTCAGTTCCCATTTTAGCAGCGAAACAAATCCATCTCACTCGGCAATCCCATGCCCATTTCAGTGCCAAAATAAGTCCATTTTACCACACACTTGAGGCCCGCAACTCACCTATTGGAGTCCTATTTCGTCACTGCAAACACACCCATTTCAGTCCCCAAACGCACTTGTACCAGCTCCTATTTCAGCCCCCAATAGCACACCCATTTCAGTCCCCAAACGCACTTCTACCAGCTCCTATTTCAGCCCACAACCGCAGACACTTTTAGCCCCTATCTGATCATTCAAACGCACCCATGTTGGACTCCACTCCAGCTCCGAATGTACACCATTCCAGACCCCAAAATGAACCATTTCAGACTCGCGGTTGAGTTTTGTAACCAAACGTATAAGTTGAGCTATCAATAACCGTTTTTTTTTCACGGCAAGCTTTCAATAACCGTACAATATATTTAATTTATTGTTTCTACCTACACAGCATAAATATTTGTAAATGAGTAAAGTTCCAACATTTGCACAAAATTAGAATAACGTAAATTGATGTGAATATGTTTTATTGATAAAGGTTTTTTTTTTTTAATACTCATACCAACGTTACTTACTCATACGGCCAAGGTGGAGCTGTTCAAGCATTTCACGTGGTTGTACATTTGTTGCGGCGGCAGCACTGACGGTAGATGAGATACTCACAACAGGGTCATTGGTATTAGCTTCTTGCCTCGCCACCATATACAGCTTCAATTCAGCCTGCAAAAGCAATATTCGAAAACTGATTACAGAAACTGATGGAAACCCAAAAATTTTTTGTCCGTCTACCCAGAACAAACACTTAATGCACCATATCAAAGAACATAGATGATATGTGATATGCACATTGAGTTAGCTCATAAGCTACTAAGCACAACCCCTTTCATATAGGCTAACCCCCAAAGTCCAAACCCCCCTTTCATATAAGCTAACCCAAAGTCCAAACCCCCCTAAAAAAATTATTTATGTGCTTTATCTTTTAACACATGTTATACACAAACTCGATCACTTTGCAAAGTGTTTGGTCAGTCCGAATTGTCAAATGATAGTTCCATTTGCATCTGGTAATCATTTGAATGTTTAAAATTAGTCTTGAGGTTATCGCATGGTGATGTGTTAACAATAAAAATCAACAATGAATATTGGGAAGAAAAAAATCATTATAGGCTTAAAACATAATTGAAAGAGCTCAAATGTATTGCATAACATGTGTTAAAAGATAAAGAACATAAATAATTTTTTGTAATTACCTTTGCCTTTTGGATAGGACGCCTCTTTCAAGTCAACACTCGAAGTCATGATCTCTGCATGATTTTTAATCATAATTAGTATAGAGAATACAGACATTTATGCACAATTTAGAAATAACTATCCTTAAGAATGCTTACTCTTTTCCACAACAATTCCGTTGTTATTGAGAATCTATGCTATTGTGACCAATGTGGCAATGACCTTGATATTTGAATATTATTTTTTTGGTATCATGTTTTTTAACAATTGGAGTACCTGATTGTAGTTTTTTTTTTCATCAGGCTCTTTCACTTTTGTAGCAGGGTCTTTCCGTCACCATTTTTCTTTGTATCACGCCTTTTCATAAACACCATTAGTTTACAAAGTGTTCGGAACACGTCAGTCCCAATCTTTATCATGCCAATAAACAATATTCACATCATGCCTTTGTTTTTCACTCCCAAATCACCTTTCCTGCAGTCCACCAAAAAATGAATTCAGATAATATAAAATACATATTCCATACTTGATATATTAATAAGTTGCAAAATCTGAGAATTGTAACATGGTTATTTTGCGTTCCTGAATTAATTTGTTTCAATATTACTCCCGTATTTCTAAGAAAATGAGTTATGTAAGTTTTGTACGTTAGTAATGCTGTTTGGGTGACTTTCAGCCCATTTGACCCGGTCCATTTTAGCTACTTTTTAAAACCGTATGTGTCCTAATATGGAATATAATAAGCCGTAAGTAAATAAATCGGAAAGTCTGATGGATTCTTATCAAGAAAAATCCACCACCAACGTCACAAAATCTAAAAAACACTGTAAAAATCAACATTGTTAAAAATAATACACACCTGGAATCGAAGCAACTTGAGACACTGGCATATGATGCATCGCAACAGTTTGCGATTCTTGCTAATCCATTCACTGTGTCTTCTTACTCCACCAACTTCCTCTACACAGTGCTAATGTCACATTAGGTTTCTGGGAATTAATTAGAACTGCAAAACTTATAAAGCTAACCACTAAAGAAGCATTGTACCTCAGGATAACTGTCTCCAAAATGAATGATCTACAATAGAACATACCACAATGAAATGTTAACGAATAAGCACTTCAAAATATGCATGAATTGCTTGCAAGTTAATCAATTCAATATATTATGTGGCGTTTAATCCAAATCTTTCAAGTAGCGCCACATTTCAAGTTCACATATCCACATTCATTTACTACTCGATTCAACAGTCTAAATACTAAACGCGAAACGATTTATTTAATAAGCATTAACTCAAACCAAACACTATATCACATAATCACCTCTAAAATGCATGTGCAAACACCCCATAAGATCATCAATACTGTGTGATACAAATTCAAGCAACAAATGTAGATCCAAACACTCTCTCATGCGACAAAAGAGAACATAGAATGAGATAACTTACAGACAGACCATACTTTGTACAGTTAGATCCTCCTTCATTTTCTCCAAAGCTTCATTCGACATAAAAGGATTTGCAGCGCCTTTTCCTTTATCAGAAATACTGAGTAAGTTAGCCACTTACTTGAATAACACAACATTGTACATAACCCCTGAATCAACAAAACAAAGTATTAATTAAATCAATAAGCCAAAATCACGAAAAACCAAAAAACGAAAAATTATACCTGAATCACTATTCTGCTACTTTACTTCCTATAAGGCTGTTCATTGCGAATCTTGAATTGTCCACAAATTTAAGCCTTTATGAAACTCAGATAGCTTATTTATTCAAGCCTCAAGCCTCAAGCCCTCAAGGATGTAATAAATGTCTCTCTTTCAGAAAGTACCTTTCGCCACTTCCAAACAACACTGGCTGTTTCAAATTTAAAAGTCATGTACATATTGGTAAGGAATAATAAGTTGTTACATGTCGAGCCTATCATCATAGCTAAAGGAAAATTTACCAATTCAATGTTCTTGAGTCGGTGCTTCTTAGAGTCTGCCTCGACAGTCGACATACGAAACAACTGCTGCTACTGATGTGGGTATACCCTGTTTGCAGTTCCCTGCAATTTGTGACAGATTAAGTTTTCAAAAGAGAAATAGTTGCATTAGTTGATCTTCACACTTATTGAGACTTCACATCCTGTTTGCAGTTCCTTTTTTTTTTTTTTTTTTTTCCTGATATCATTTTCAATAAGCAAATCTCAACAGCCCATACAATCTATTTTTTTTATATCTTGCATCATTTTTAATAAGAAAATCAGATACTCAACTTGTACTTAAAACACAAAACATAGAAAATAAGCAATCCCAAACACTCACTAAAAATAGCCAGCAACCAACCTGCAAAACAAATAAAAAAAAGGTCCAAATTAACGAAACCCTAATATTAACTAATGAATTAGCAAAAACTAAACCATAACAGAAAATAAAAAATCATTACCTAATTTAGTCTAATCGGCTGCCGTTTTTTGTTTAATCCGTTTTTTTTTTTTTTTTTTTTTTTTTTTTTTTTTTTGTTCCGTGTTATTTTAGTATGTCTGTGTGGTTATGGAGAATCCGATATGTGTGTGTTTATGTGTGTATTTTGTGGGTTGAAGAAAATAAAGAGGATGTATATACATCTATAGTAAGTCAAGAAGCTTCTCCACAGTGATTGTACATGCCTTCCATACTCAAGCTGGTCTTTAGGTAACAAATGGGTGGCTTAGAATACACTTTCCAGGGCAGTAGGTGACTCATGTCTGCTGCCTTTGAATTTTTTACCATGTTTGGTGTCTTAGCAGGATGCTTAAGGACCTTAATCCATGAACAGTCTATCTCCTAAAGTTTCTCAGCCAATGGGCTGCTGCCAAGCCCACATGCTATTACTGTTGGGTCATAAAACTACCTAATCAACCCTTTAATGACCAAATGGAACCAATAGCAAGCAAGTTCAATGGTTAAGTAAAAAAATTTGCAACATAATTAAAGTCACATCATTTTTCTCTTTTAGAATATAGGATAATATAGGGAATAATATATATAGGGAATACTGTACTTTAATTGCTTGTACGCAAATCGATAAGACATGTGTACAGATCATCTTTCTAGAATCAACCATTGTCTATATTTAAAATTATCATGCTCGTGGGCCATGTACGTATAAGGTATGTCGACAATTATTCATGTGACTATGTGAGTGATTAAACACGATATAAAGAGATACGTAGTATTTATATACTCCGTATATGGGCGACGTGTATAATTGAACAAAATAATGTACGTCCCCCACACTAGTTAATAAAAACATATTGTTATTAATTTATTATTAAAGCAAAAGAGCTCAAATGCTTATGATAGGAGAATCAATTGTCACGCTTTTATTTTGTATTTAAATACTCAAATTTATAGCATGATAAAACAACGCATAAGAATATACAATTGTTTATTACATAGATTAGTGTGTACAAATAAAAAATAAAAGTGCGTAGATCACTTACTAATCGTAACAATCGTACGTTATCCACATTATTCACTGTCGTCCTGAGTACCCCAATTTGAGTTTAAGATTGTCAACAATAGTTTATCATCTACTCCTTTAAAGTTAAAACTTTTGATTTAATATATCGCAGGACAAAAACAATGACATTTTTAGCAGTTTCGTACTTTTGTATCATATGCCACACACATGCCAATAGTTGGTCTATTCAACAACAACAACAAAAAAAAGGTTTTATCGAACTTAAATGCCATCTAACGTGATGTAAAGGATTTTATATTCTATTCGTGAGGGCTTCGTCATTAAATTGTCATTGGCCCCCCCAAAATGCGTAGAACGGATAAAGAGACGACGTTTTCTTAGTTCATGCTATTTGGAATGACGATACTTTTGCTTAGATGTGCGTGACATAACAAAAATATTTTCGTGACCGTTTATGATATATTTTCTGACAGTTACTAAAATATGTATCTAGTGAGTTTTTTTTTTTTTTTTTTTTTTTTTTTTTTTTTTTTTTAATTATGGTAGTTGTCGGATGTCGTCACCAACATCTAAGAATATCTATTACTCTATCAAGAGATTTTTTTCATGGCATTCGGGGCTTTCATTGGTTAATAATTTTGACAAATTGTAGTACTAGGAGAAAAAAAAAATGATGTGACATTTCATTTTGGCCAGTTCATTGAATTTTCATGCAATCATGGCCCATCCACACTCAATGGTTTCGATAACTTGAAATACGTACAATTGGCACACTTAAAAATATCTAGATTTTATATCTTGGAGAGGTGGGGCATAATATATAACCAACCTATAACTCGTATCCCTTTACCCCCAATAATCTTACGATTCACAAATGATGAGTATCGCTGCTGTGTGGGCTTGGTTTACACCTACCATTCTCTTTTGTGTCGCCAATCTCCTAATTGCTACCCTTTTCTTAGTATCAAAATCAAATACTAAAACCACCACTAACCCTAGTCATAATTACAATCATGACAGCTACGAAAACACCAACCAAAGCCAAAATCATGACGAGAATCAGAGCCAAAACCAGAACCGGAACCATAGCCAAAACCGGAACCGGAACCAGAACCAAAACCAGAACCAGAACCAAAACCAAAACCAGAACCAGAACCAAATGCGGAACCAGAGCCAGAACAACCAGAATCAAAACCAAAACCAGAACCAGAACCAAATGTGGAACCAGAATCAGAACCAAAACTATGAATATTCATTTAGTCCACAACTCCCAATAGTATCTTCATTCCTTGATCGAGCTAGATCCATTAACATATCATCAATAATTCCCACCATTATTACCAAAACCATTAAAACCAACCAAGAGAACCCTCAATACACTTCACTAAGTCGACTCTCTCAATCCATATTTTCCGCATGCAGCTACGACACTCAACCCGACTCACCACGATATCCATCTAGCAAAACACCAAACCCTTCCCCTTCTATATTAGGACGATTAAAGTCCATAGATTTCTCTAACATTTACGGAGACTCTCAAATGATCACCAACTCGGTTAAATCCAAGATTCCTGCTACAACCCTACCAAAGAAAAAGAAGACTAAAGTGAAGCAAGCAAGTGTTGAGCTAAAAAAGACACGTAGCGAGGTTAGAAGTGTGTCTAGTCACGAAGATGATGAGGTTGCATGCCTCCAGCGTCCAGAGACAACGAGAGCTAGAAGGAACGCTGATGACGATGCAAAAGCCGAAAATTTCATCACCAAGTTTAGAGAACAACTAAAGTTACAACGTATGGATTCGCTTGATAGGTATAATGACATGCTAAGAAGACCTTAGTTAGTGCTCATTGAAAAATACTCTAATTAGTCTGATTTTTATATGATATTTCATTAATATTATTGTCGTTAGATATTGATTTTGTAATGTTAAATCTCATCATGTTCTTACTGCTCTATAACGTTACAGTGAATGATAAAAGGTTGGGGTGTAAATTCGAGTCGGTTCATATATCGCAACTCTAACCCGACATGTTTAGTTAATCGTGTCAAGAAATTCACCGCTTACATGAACACATTTATTAAAATGGTTAACCCGACATGTTTAGTTAACCGTGTGAAGAAATTCGACGCTTACATTAGCACATTTACTTAAATGGTTAGTCGTCAACCCGTTTATGATTAGCTTGAAATGAAATTTAAAGGTACATACTAAATAATAGAAATAGAATATTAGAACAACTTGAAGCAACACAATGGGTATGTTTCGCGACAAATACCGGTAAGTAGTAGCATTAAGCAGTAGTTGTTTGTTTAAAAAACATGTTTGGTAACATAATTAGCTGTAACTATAAAGTGTAAAATTACGAAAAAGAACATAGACACATTAAAATAAAACTTTGATTAAACAAATAATAAAGTTATTATTTATAAAGTAATCATCACTTTTACATGTTTGATATTAAATAAACACCATTATACGCTAGCTTTTATTTACGATATGATATACATTTTATATTGTGATTTATGAAATATTGTCTTTGAATATGGAACCAACCATAAATTACATTTTTTAATATATCATGTACTCTTATCTATAACCATTTATAAAGAAGTTTGACAAATTTTTATATATTATTGTTTTAAAAGGTAGTATGTACTGCTATCAATAAGTCTATAACCAATTCATATATTTTTTTTGGGATGTGTTGACCGCACCCTCTCTACCAAGGGGGGTTTACCTACTTTTAGTCAAAATATACAAGTTTTAATGCAGACAGTACAAGCGGCGGCAGCTGGTCAAATAAGGAGGGTGTGGCTTAAGGAGGGTGTGGTTAACTCACGTTTTTTTTTTTTTTTTTTTTTTTCGAAAAAGGCAATATAGGGACAAAAGCCCACCACACACTTGGCCAAATTGACGACAGCTCAAGATAAACCATTCATATTTGCAGGTCACGTAGTGGTTTTACTGGTAACATTTTTCAAAAATAAACCATTCACATTTGTACCTAGTAATATTTGAGGGTAAAGATGTAAATTTGTTAACTAATGTTAGGAGCAGTAAGTGGAATGCTTCTTCATGAAGCAGTGGAATTTGGAGCAGTTGGGCTCCTTTTAAACGCTCTTCGTGGTGTTATCAAACAAGCTTTTTATTTAAACGTTTACCACTTACCGCTCCTAAACGCTTGTTGCCAAACATGACCAATAAGTATTTAACATAAGTACATAACCATACACCACTTACCAGTAAGATATATTTCGAAAGTCCATGGAGTATATTATAAGATATGGACAAATTTGATAAATGAGTTGGCGGGCTAAAATCGGGTTCGGGTTAAGAATTTCAACCAAAACTTAACCTAATTATTACACGGATTAGTTGCATTTGTTGACCCATTTAAAACTTAATTATGTTTCGTCTCAGCCCTAAATAGTTAATTTTTATAAGGTTATCTTGTCGTGTTTCATATCGAGACATATATTGCCACCACTAATAAAAGGTGCTAATTAACAATTTTTTAAAGATCAAACGCAAGCTAAATATACTATTTATCGGAAAATTCTGATGTATTTGATTACTTAGTAGGTGATTATGGAAAATATTATTGTCATTTGAAATAAGCTTTATTTGTCACGCAAATTTGCAAAAGCTTCTATAAGCAATAATTCTCTATAAGCTTAAGCTAGTTGAAAATTTGAAATGGGGTTTTTAAAAATGATTAGAACATATATTTTTTTTTTGAACGGCAATTGTGGCTACATGGCCCCTAGCTCAGAAGGCGTAGCGAGCCCACACAACCAGGTTGGGTCCAGCCCAGAAAGCAATGACACCATTCCTTTTACGCACGTGGGAGGAAACCCCTATCACCCTAGACAAGACTCGAACTTGAGACCTTGCCTAGGAAGGTAAAACCTCCATACCGCTAGATCAGAGGCCCGTTGGTGATTAGAAATTATAATTAATCAAATTATTTAAATACTTAAAAGGCCTATTTGGATGGAGCTTTTTTTGAAGCTTTTTATTTGAAACAAGCTCTTGCAAATTAAGAAGTTTCGTTTGGTACCTCAAATTTCAAGCTTTTATTTTCATTTTGTAACTCTTAAACAAAAAGCTAACAAAAGAACTATTCTAAAATTTTTAGAGCTTTTAAAACCTGAAATTACTACTTACCCTTTGTTTAATTAGCATATGAATACATGCTCCTCTTTTCTCTCGTTGAACTAGAACTTAATTATACTTTTCATCTTCACATTTTATAGTTAGCATAAATACATATTATATGTTATATAAGTCTATATTATCTAGTATGTCCTATTTTTTAGAACCAAAATATGTACTAGTTAAACTTGCAACATCTTTTATTATAAATTATTTCATCATCATTTAAATTACAAACGATTTTATGAACGCATGATGTTCATTGTCATGAAACAAAACTTAATGACCCCTTCTTCCATATGGAATACATTAATTTTATTAATGGTTAATATGTTTTCTTTTTGTTTCGGCATACGCAAATATTCTTTTAAGTCATTTTATGCTTTTCAAATAAAGATACAACTAACTTACCAAACAATGATTTAAAACTAAAAAGCAACAACTTGTAGCTATCATTCTCGTCTACAAGTTATCAACTACGATTATCAGTTATCAACTTACAGCTAACAGTTTACAGCTAGCTTTACCAAACATACTAAAAAACTTAAAATATTATGTGAATCTTATTTGATGTATTTTTATGTTACTTTACAACAACATAAACCAAACACTTCCTTAAACATATAAACTCAAGCTCTTATTTCAAGCTCCACTAAGTTTAAAGACAAAGGTGGACCCACTGCATAGTACGGTGGATCCTAGGAACACCTTTGACGACGAATTTGTTTAGAAATGTTATGTAGTTTTTTCTGGGGAACTACCTCAGATATACATTAGGAACCACCTTGAATCTGAATCGAAAAAGAAGGAAAAAAAAGAAAGGGAAAAGAACAAGATTTTGCCGGACATTGATGCAGGAATATAAAAAGATGGTGAAGAAGGTGTAGTGTATCAAGAGTAGGTTTACTTTTATTTAGATAAATCAATTTTTAAGTTGGTTGAAGTGTTTTCATAGTGTGTAAGGGGGTGTTTACTTTCCACTTAATAAAGTGAACCAAATTCCTTAATTCATTTTATTGGGGAGGTCCACTAAAACTTATCTCTCTCAATTAAATGGCTAACATGACAATTTGTCTAAATTGCTTAACTTAGGGGGTGTTTCTTTTTATTGTTAATGTGTCTTAATGGAGAGATAGTTGTGGGGCCACACATATTATATGTTTCTTTTTTCTGTTAAATGGTCTATATAGGTAGATGAAGCAAATGGTGCTCTTCCCTATTAAGACTCATTAACAAAAAATGACCCACCCACTTAATTAAAAAAAAAAAAAAAAAAAAAAAAAAAAAAAAGCCATTAGTTAACAAGCCCTAGGTCATTGATTTGAAAGTTTTATGGGTAAATGTGGTTAAAGTATTTTCATGCGTACTCTCAAATACATTGTTCTACTTTTAATTTATTTTGGTTTAAAAAAAACACTTTTATTCTTAGAGCATTGGGTACAGTCTAGTCGTGGATGTGGTGCCGTGGGAACTTTTTGCTGCCACGTCAGCAAAAAGCTCCACGGCACCAAAAATCTCACGGCACCACATTTCAGAGGTATCCGTTGGCACTAAAATTTCTGATGTCGTCGGCCATTTTTTTTTCTTTTATTTAAATTAAAATATATACAATATAAACTAAATAAACTTCATTAATATTAAAAACAAACATTACAAATAAAAAACACACATTACAATAAAAAAAATACAAACTAATTAAGATACTTAAATATAAACTACGATTAAACTAAACTACGATTCAATAAAACGAATCATCTGACACGTAGCCCTCGTGACTCGATTAGGAGGCACTCGAATCGTCCTCACTCGTTGGCACACGGTCTATTCCATTTGCCCATCGTCATTCTGCTCGACGGTTTTGACGATCCTCTTTGGCTTTTGCTCGCTGCTCACGAGCTCTTGCTTCCCTTTCTTCCTCTGCTTCAACACGTAACAATTCTTGCATATTTTGTTCAAAAAATTTTGCATCAGTCAACCCTCTCCAAATGGGTTGGTTTTCCACCGGTAGATTGTTCACCGGTTGATCGGGTTGTTGTTGGACAACATGTGGATTAGGCACCGGTTCATTATCCGGTGTGAATATCGAAATATGTCTTCCGGTGGAGTGTTCACGGGTGCAGTTGCTTTCAGATTCATGTTGGAGCTTGGGAATTGCTGGCCAAAGTCATGGTGACTTGTGAATTGCTGGGAAAAATCACGGTGAGTGGGAAATTGTTGAGAGAAGTCACGGTGAGTTGAAAATTGTTGAGAGAAATCTTTGCGAGACATTTTCTAAGAGAAATGTGTGAAAATTATGTGTGAATTGTGTGAGAATTAAGTGTGTACTGAAATGGTGTTAAATAAGCTCAAAAATCCCGACCATTCATTTCAAATTTTGAATTTTAAACGTTTAAAAATCCCGCTTCTTCATCTGAATTTGAATTTTGAAAATTTTAAAAATCCCTTATAAATAACACACAATCTAATATTTTTCTTCACACACTTCTAAAGCATTTCACAATGAATAATCGTTGGTCAATGGAAGAAGAAATCTTGCTAGCTATGGTATGGCTTGAAGTTCAAGATTCTACAGACCTTTTGATTGAACGTTCTTTTTGGAATGTCGTTACACGAAAGTTTAACGATCAGACTAATGGTGTTCACCGTAATAAAAATAGTATTATGGCTTAATGGAATAGAATGAACGTTGAATGTCGTAGATATAATGCTATTTACAAAGAGTTTCAGCGTACAAGTTAAGACACTAATCGTCTCACCAATGCAAACCAAATTTATTATGAACGCTATGGGAGAGTGATATATTACCAACAAGTGTGGTTCACTCTGAGAAACACAAGGGCATGGGACATATACGATAAGTAATGGTCTTTTATGTTAAGTATTCCGTTTCATTTCTTTTATATGATGTTTATGTAATGTTAAGTATTTTGTTTCGTTTCTTTTATGTTAAGTATTCCGTTTCGTTTCTTTTGTATGATGTTTATGTAATGTTTACGTTTTTATTTAATGAAATTAATGTTTTATTAAGTTTTTAGTTATTTTTTATTATTATTTTTTTTTTTAAATCTTTATAAAAGAACTACTAGCTCCCTATTGGAACCATGCTCTCATTTTCAAAAAATGTTACCATTTTCAGCCAAAAATAAAAGAAAAAAAATACACGATGACGCAGCGCCAATGGGACGGCGCCAGATACGATGACGCAAGCAACGGTGTGGTGCGCCGTCGGCCAAAATGGGCTGGTGGAGCCATGGCACCACCGTACCCCAAGCTCTTATAGTGATATCGTTGCATTTGGCTTTTTCTCTCAACTTTATAGAAATAAAATAACATACAATAATGCATACACATACGAGTAGTAAATAACACTAGATATATCCCGTTTCAATCATTCGAAGTGCATTTGAACTAACCCGATCTTATTTGATCTTTTCACATTTTAATTATTTGTGTTACATTGTTGTACCTTACGTCCTTACCCGACCCGAGTCATTAACATGTTGGTTGTAAACTCGCTTCAAACAAATTAGGACCCACCTTAGATTCGGTTTTGGGTCCGCCACTGTTTAAAGATTTGTGTTTTCCTTAGGCCATCCACAACGGGGCCAGTGTGATAGCGATTAATGGCCTTGCTTTCAACGATCAATGCATTGCAAAGCATCCATGTCATCAGTTGCTAGAAAGGTCGTGGGTCGCTGCACACAATGTATAAACACTATAAATGTGGGCCCAACATATTACTTTGTTTTGGCTCAATTCTTGAACCGATGCTTTTTTTCACTTACAACTTTTGTTTATTTTATAAAATATTATTAAATTATATAAGGTTTATTGCATCGTGAAAATTTTATATAAGAAAAAAAAGATGTCGATGTGGCACTCTAGTAAACTCAAAATGTTATAATGCATCGGAGATACTCTTATGCGTGTGTCAGTTGTGTTAAATGCTCGATAATGTTACATTGAACGATAAAAGGTGATCGCTATAACAAGTTTTGAAACACAAAATAAACATATTCATACAAAAGTATATATGAAATCTGATGTACGTAGTATTTGTTTACACGGTTATATCGTGTGGTACACCGGTCACACTTATTAATTGAAAAACGAAGCAAATCGCCCACGTACACTGTGACAACGATAGGTCATGTCGGTAAGCAAAAATATGTCCCAAATAGTAAAAAAAAAATAAAAATATCTAGGACTATTATGGTAGTCTTTCATTTTCTTAAGGTAAGATATATTTTCTTTTATGACACTGTTGGCGTATGTGTACGAACGGTGTACAATCTTCGGACTTTTCTATCGCCTCCGGTAACGAACCCTTCGGATCCTTATCCATAAGCCGGAAGGTCAAACAGAGCCATCGTATTATCCGAGGACTTCTCTTTTACACGAGGGACAATAGCATTAATTGCGGTCACACCGCCATCCCAGATTCTCAGGGATTAGGTTACCCACGTGATCTGACACCTACCTACTATGTACAGCGTAACACTGTTTGCTCCTTCCCGAGGTAAAGCAGGTAAAGAGGTGAGGTAGTATAAATACCTCCACCTCATTTATGTCACACAACTAACACACACACACACACACACACACACACACACACACACTGCATTTACTCTCAGACGCTCCTTATCCTTCGTATCACACATACTTACTCTCACACCGGAGGTGGGTCCTGAGAACACTCCCGGGGCGAGCCTAACGTGTGCTTCTTGTGTGCAGGTCTCTACGCTTATCCGAAGATCCTACACAAGAAGTAAGTACTCACAAGATTTTACCTTAACAAATTGGTGCCATCCGTGGGACCCGTTATTCAATCTACCTGAGAAAGATGACTGGTCCTCCTCCCCCGCTCTTCTCCACCCCACTTTCCTCAGCCGGAGGGAGCGGAATAAACACCAACCCAAACAACCATAACCCAGAAAATGATTCCCTAAACCTTCAAGAGTTAATTCTTGGGCAAATGGCTTCCCTTACTGATTTAATTAACAAACATAACGCTCTAGGAGAAAATGTGCTCAGGCCAATGCGTTTGGAGTTCGGCGACGAAGGGAATGATGTAGCCCGAAGGGATAGAGTAGTCGAAGTGGATGAAGACTTAAGCAAGCCATTCAAGGAAGTGTCACGGTCACCGTTTACCAGCCGAATAGTGAAATTTTCCAGAGAGAAATATACAATGCCTCTTAACATGAGGTTTTATGATGGAACCACGGACCCAAACGACCATCTCACCCGGTTCACCGGAGCGGCGAACGAAGGACAATGGCCGATGCCAACTTGGTGTCTTATGTTTCAACAGACCTTGGATGGAGCAGCCGGAGGATGGTTCGAACGATTAGAGCCTGGTAGTATCAACAGCTGGGATGAGCTAAGGGAGCAATTTTTGACTCGATTTTCTCTTCGGAGGAAGTGTACCAAGGATCCGACGGAAATTACCAAGATAGTCAGGAGAGCCCATGAGCCGTTGGTAGACTTCAAGGAAAGATGGACTGATGAGGCCAGCTACATCAGCGGCGTACCGGAAATTATGCGTATTTCGGCTTTCATGAATGCTCACAAACGCCCAGCCTTGGCGAAGAAATTTTCAGACAGGGTGCCTCGCTCGGTAACAGAAATGTTCGCAAGAGTAGATGATTTCATCAGGGCGGAAGACGCGTACCGAAGTACAGAACTACCCCGAGGAGAAGGGTTTGAAGCAAACAGAAAGAGGGGTTTCAAGGATGACAAATACAGGAGTGAAAGGAAGAATGAACCTCGACACAAAGATCCATACCACCCATACGTGGCTCCTAGAAGGGACTTGAGCCGCAATGAGTATTATCGTTCGGATCGTAGACCGATGGAAGCCTTCCGGGAAGGGCCACAACGCCTCGGTCTAAACGCACTTACAAAACCTCCTAGGGAGATCCTGGCCACAGAGCGTCATTTAAACTTACCGGCACCTAGGCCTACAAGTGGCAAACCCTCGCGTGAAAACATGGGTAAGTTTTGCGAGTACCAAAAAGAGGCCGGCCACTTAACCAACCATTGTCGAGAATTGAAAAAGCAACTAGAGATGGCACTGGAGTCCGGTAGACTCGATCACTTGTTAAAAGAATGGAAACAGAGAGATACCGGAAGAGATAGAGAGCCGGCAAGAAACTACGACAAAGGAAAAAACAAAGTGATCAACATGATAAGATGTTCCGGAGGAACGAAACGAATAAGCTATGACCATGAAGAAACATGGATGAAAACTCTAATTACTTTCCCTCTGATCATGACGGAGGATCTATCCGATGAGCCCCTCATTATCGAAGGGGACATCCGTGGGTATCTCGTGCGACGGATATATGTGGACGAAGGGTCAGCAGTAAATGTTATGTACGAACACTGTTTCAATAACCTCAGCAACGACATCAAGGACAGACTCAAAGAGACCACCGCATCCCTCGTGGGTTTCTCCGGAGAGACAAGCAAACCCTTGGGGAAGATTGAGTTAGAAGTGTGCTTTGGCGACCATGGCATGTACCGAAGAACAATGATGAGTTTCTGTGTGGTTAACTCCCCATCGCCATACAATGTGATCTTGGGCAGAACAGGATTGAAGGAAATAAGGGCCGTACCATCCACCATTCACTCAATGATCAAGTTCCCCACTCCCAAGGGAATAGCAACTTTAAAGGCCCGTCCGTCGATAATATCCGAGTGCCGGAGGTTAGAGGAAAAGCAGATGAGCGAAGAATCTCGATCCGAGGAACTTCAGGAAATAGAAGACGATGGGGACAGAACAACAACAACCGAAGAAGTCTTGGTAAACCCTGCTTATCCAGAACAATTAGTAACCATCGGAAAGAACTTCTCAAGAGAGGGTCGCAAAAGCCTTATTGAACTATTACGGAAAAATAAGGACGTGTTTGCGTGGCAACCGTCAGATATGACAGGAGTCCCTAGATGGTTGATAAAACATCGGCTGAATGTTAATATGGCGGACACGCCAGTAGCACAAAAGAAACGAAGTCTCTCTGCAGAGAAAAATCAAGTTGTGACGAAGGAAGTGGAGGAACGGTTGAGAGCAGGGATCGTCAGACCCGTCAAATACCCGACGTGGATCTCCAATCCGGTTCTAGTGAAGAAATGTGACGGAAGTTGGAGGATGTGCATCGACTTCAAAAACCTCAACTCCTCGTGTCCAAAGGATTATTACCCATTACCGGAGATCGATTGGAAGATAGAGTCGGTAATAGGCTTCAGATACAAATGTTTCCTGGACGCCTACAAAGGATATCACCAAGTTCAGATGGCCGAAGAGGATGAAGAGAAAACAGCGTTTTACACAGAGCAAGGTACGTATTGCTATACCAAGATGCCCTTCGGTCTCAAGAATGCCGGAGCAACTTACCAACGGTTAGTAGACTCAGCTTTCCAAAGTCAAATAGGCAGAAATTTGGAGGCTTACGTAGATGACATGGTGGTCAAAAGCAAAAGTGAGAAGGAAATGTTGGCGGACGTCTCTGAAACCTTTCATAATCTCCGACAAATAAACATGAAGCTAAATCCGAAGAAATGTTCCTTCGGTGTAGAAGAAGGGAAGTTCTTAGGCTATATAGTAACATCCGAAGGGATCAGAGCTAATCCGAGGAAAACCACGGCGATTGCTGAGATGAAATCTCCGTCCACTCTGAAGGAGATGCAAAGCCTAAGTGGAAAGTTGGCGGCTTTGAACCGCTTTCTGGCGAGGTCAGCAGAAAAATCCCTCCCTTTCTTTAAAACTCTGAAAAACATCACAAAGGAGAATAAGGACGAATACAAATGGACGGAGGCGGCAGAAGAAGCATTCCAATTACTGAAGCAGTTGATCTTAAAGCTCCCATTATTAACCACCCCCAAGCCAAAAGAAGTCCTGTATGTTTACCTAGCGGCATCCCGTCAAGCAATAAGTGTCGTTCTCTTAACTGAGAGGGACGGAAGGCAATTACCGATTCATTATGTCAGCAGGACATTACAAGAAGCCGAAAGGAATTACTTGCCTATTGAGAAGTTGGCCTTGTCGCTCCTACACGCATCTAGGCGACTGAGGAGATATTTCGAAGCACACCCAATCAAAGTTATAACTAATCAACCCATAAAACAGATTTTGAACAAAGCTGAAGCATCAGGGAGGCTGACGAAATATGCCGTGGAGTTAGGGGCATACGACATAACGTATGTTCCGAAGAACTCCATTAAAGGGCAAGTGCTTGCCCATTTTATCTCAGAAATATCAGTTGACCTTAGGGGGAAGAACGACAGATAGCTAACAAAAGAAATATGTGATGTGTCAAGCTCGGCTGAATGGGTGCTGTATACGGACGGAGCATCAAGCGCGAAAGGCTCAGGGGCAGGGCTAGTCCTGATCGGCCCTGACCAGATAGAACACACCTATGCTCTCCGTTTAAATTTCAGAAGCACCAATAATGAGGCAGAATACGAAGCACTCCTCGCCGGTTTACGAATAGCAAGAAAAATGAATGTTGAGTCTCTGGATGTCATAGTAGATTCCAAGTTAGTGGCAAGCCAAGTAAACGGAGAATTTGTGGCATCCAAAGAAAGGATGATACGGTATTTAGCAAAAGCAAAAGAGCACATCGAACTGTTCAAAAAGTTTAAAATCCGTAATATCCCGAGGTCTCAGAACCAAAAGGCCGATGTTTTAAGCAAGCTAGCTTCCGTAGCCTTCAACCACCTCACCAAAGAAGTGTTAGTAGAAGTGTTGGAGAAGCCTTCTACATCGGAAGAGGAAGTTAAAGCCATTGTGGAAGAAGAAGGCGACAATTGGATGACACCAATCATCAGATGTTTACAAAACGGCATCTGGCCGGAGGACCCTAACGAAGCAAGAGCTCTTCGGATGAAAATCCCTCACTATATCATGGAAGGGGACGTACTGTTCAAAAAGTCCTACCTAGGTCAAATGGCACATTGCGTAGGACCCCTGCAAGCAAATTATATCATCCGAGAGGTTCATGAGGGTGCTTGTGGCATGCATTCTGGCCCAAGAACGGTCGTGGCGAAGCTCATCCGTCAAGGATATTACTGGCCAACCATGCATAAAGACGCTCGTGAAGAAATAAGCAAATGCGACTCTTGTCAAATCCATTCCCCGGTACCGAAGCTGCCTAAGACCATACTGACTTCCATCATCGCCCCGTGGCCCTTTTATGAATGGGGAATGGACGTGTTGGGCCCGTTGACGGAGGCCCCAGGGAAGGTGAAGTACGTAATTGTAGCAATAGATTACTTCACCAAGTGGATAGAAGCTAAACCCCTGGCGAAAACGACGGGTAAGGAGGTGAAGAAATTTGTCTGGGACAATATAGTCTGTCGATTCGGACTACCGGCCATTATTGTGACAGATAATGGCACGAATTTCGTAAACGATCCTTTCAAAAGTTGGTGTGCAAAATTGAAAATCAAACAGATCAACACAGCCGTAGCACATCCACAAGCCAATGGCCTTGTTAAGAGGGCCAACGGCAGCCTCATACACGGTATCAAGACAAGGTTAGGCAGGGCGAAGGCCGAATGGGTTGATGAACTGCCCAACGTCTTATGGGCATACCGAACATCTTTGAAAACAAGCAATGGCGAAACACCATTTAGCCTCACGTATGGAAGTGAAGCCGTCATACCGGCCGAAATTGGGATGCCAACGCACCGTACTATGATGTTTAATCCTGAGGATAATGAAGAGGAGCAACGTCTAAACTTAGATTTGCTACAAGAAAGGCGAGAAATAGCAGCAATAGAGAGGCAAAGTACAAAGCCAAAATCGAACAATACTATAACCAAAGGGTACGCCCGGTATCATTCAAAGTGGGCGGTTTTGTCTACAGAAGGAACGAAGCCAGCCGGGTGGAAAACCAGGGAAAATTAGGCCCGAACTGGGAAGGACCGTACCGGGTGATGGAGACATATCACAATGGGTCATACAAGCTCGAAACAATGGAAGGCCGAAGTGTTCCTCGGACTTGGCACGCAATCAATCTCCGGAATTGTTTCCGATGAATAATGTATTGAAAAGTCTACTTCAATGATAATCCACACTTCTCCAACGTCAGGAGAGGAAATTTTCCCTATATCTATTTTGGACTTCTAACATCAAAACGGTTCGTTATATTACACCGTTGTGATTAAATTACATTAATATCCTAACGGTTCGTTATCTTACACCGTCAATCAAACGGGTCGTTATATTACACCGTTGTGATTAAATTACATTAATATCAAAGCGATTCGTTATCTTACACCGCCAATCGAACGGGCCGTTATCTTACACCATTATGATTAAGTTACATTAACATCAAAATGGTTCGTTATATTACACCGTTGTGATTAAATTACATTAATATCCAAATGGTTCGTTATCTTACACCGTCAATCGAACGGGTCGTTATCTTACACCGTTATGATTAAATTACGTTAACATCAAACGGTTCGTTATATTACACCGTTGTGATTAAATTACATTAACATCAAACGATTCGTTATCTTACATCGTTATGATTAAATTACGTTAACATCAAACGGTTCGTTATCTTACACCGTTAATCAAACGGGTCGTTATATCACACCGTTGTGTTTAAATTACATTAATATCAAAGCGGTTCGTTACCTTACACCGCCAATCGAACGGGTCGTTATCTTACACCGTTATGATTAAATTACATTAGCATCAAAACGGTTCGTTATTTTACACCGTTAATCAAACGGGTCGTCGTATTACACCGTTGTCATTAAATTACATTAATATCAAAACGGATCGTTATCCTACACCATCAATCCAACGGATCGTTGTGTTACACTGTTGTTACATTAGTATTAAATGGTTCGGTACTTCACACCGTCATTCGAGAAACTTGTTATGATTACAATAAAATCAAACATAAAAGGTACATGCTAAGTCCAAAAGTTGATATTGTACACATTACATTCATCCGAATACAAAAAAGGAGAAGGCACGTGCCATAAGCATTCTACTACAAGTCATTCTTCGCTTCGGAGGGCCCAGTGGCAAGTGTACTCTTCTCGGGAACAACTGAGCCTTCCGGTAATAAATTCATCAAATCGCCCAAAGGAAGATGATAGGACTCAGCAACCTTCTTGACATACGGATATTCGGCATCAAAGATCTTGTTAAATTCAGCCTTCCATAATGATGGGGCTTCTCGGTTGAGGTTCTTGACCTGCCCAAGTACCCTTTCCACATCTTCTTCATCACGGGCAACCTTGACCCCGTCTTTAAAATCGGCTTTCACGCCGTCAACAAACCCAGCGGTATAAGAAAGACTATACACCCTCCCCATGCTCTTCTTGTACTCTCGGCTCTGGAATAACCGACGGCAAACGGCCGGAAGAAGTTCCTTCACCGTGTTGTGTCGTACGATCTCCGACTGAGCAACGCTAGCAGTTAGCTGCTTGTTCTGTTCCTGCAGCTGGCTAAGCTCAGTGGACTGGTTTGACAACTGCCCTTCAAGCTCTTTGATCCTAGCGGCTTGGGATGAAGCCGTTGACCGCCATTCGTTCTTATCCTTCTCCATCTCCTCTAATTGTTCAACCAAACCTTCTTGACGAGTGGAAGCTGCACTCACTTCGTCCTCCAGGGCGCGAAACTCTTGCAGCAGTTTCTCAAATTTTGCCACACAAGCATCACGCTCTTCTTCGACCTCTTTCAACCTATCGGATATATCTTCGCAACCCCTGTGAGCTTCAGTCAACTCCCTATGCTCCCGGTTCAGTTGACTAAAGCGTTTCAAAAGCTCAGCTTGGATGATCACCCCGGAACCAACATTGATGTAAGCTTGACGAACTAGTTGGTTGTTGTTCAGTTCAGAAATGGCCGCTTGTTCAGCAGGGGTTGCGAGATGATCCATCATCTCCCGGCAAGCCCTGAAGGAGTTCATGTGAACTTCATCACGAAGGGTCCATCCCGGAACAAAATACCCTCCGGTTTGATCAGTATGACCTGAACAAAACATAAGAGAAAGGGAGGGGAAAAAAGAAATGAGTAAAATAAGAACGGATTACCCTACGGTAATCAGTATGTTTTGGATAGAAAACAACGTACCGGCTTCCAAAGGAGGAGAGGCTCCCGAAGAATGGGAACGAGATATACGACGCTCGGAGTAGGCAGTATGGACCGACACATCTGCGAACAGGAAAGATAATGGATGATCACCATACGCGACAAAACAACTAGAAAGGCAAAAATCACATACCGTGAGAATGAGGCTTCGGAGAATGTTCAGGATTCTCTCCCTCATGATGTCCGGCTCCCTCAGCCAAGTTGTCCTCCGGTTGAGTTTCTGCTTGAGCCTCCTCATCCACTAAAGTTCTTTTCTTCCTAGAACCAGCATCAGGTTATGGTTCAGCTTGGTTAATGGGAGTGACGTCCAAAGTCTTACCCTCCGAAGAGACAACCTCCTCTACTATCAGATGTTTCCTACGTTTCGGGGCATTCTTGCTGGTCACAACCGTTTTCCTTTTCACAGTCGGATTCTTCTCCTTTGCCTTCCTCTCCTTCTCTTCCCGAGCTGCCACAACATCGTCATCAGCAACCTCTACCACCTTCTGAAGGTTGCTTTTGACGGGAGGTTTCTTTTCAGGGGAGAGGGGTCTAGCGGTTCTATCCGAACGGACATGCCCCTCGGGAAAAGGATCTCCCCTCCTGACCACCGAACCTTCCAAGTCCGGAAGCTCCAAATACTCAGACATCGATATAACTACAAGAAAAATAAGCAAGAGCAAGTAAGAGAAATAAGCAAGATAAGTGCAAAGGACAATTAAGTACAAGGCAAAACATTACCACGCCCCTCGGCATCCTTTATAACCAAACTATGTCCGGTAATCTGGAAGACATTGCAAAGTCCATATGCATACAAAAGACTGGAGGGCGTTTTTCGAAGGACAATCATCTTACTGGCAATCTTCTTTGCATCCCTCACCGAATAATTCTCCGAAAACTTGTCCGAGATCTTGGAATCTTTGTGTCTCCAGGGCATGGCATCCGGAATGGCCCTACGGTCAATTAAGAAGAACAAGTCTTTCCAGAACTTCAACCCTGTAAGCTGTTCCTCAAAACACTTCATGGCCCTCTTCCCAGTGCGACTCTCAAACGAGAACCAATGGCCTTGCTTACACAGCCGATAGAAAACTCTAAAGAGGGGAACGGTGGGCACAACATCCAAACTATAGCACTGGACCTCGAAGAGGGTAACCCTATTCAAACCTATAGGAACAAGCTGGGAAATATGTACTCGAAAGTACCCTATCACGGCTAGAAGAAAGGAAGAGAAAGGAACCCTAACCCCCTAATTTAACCTGGTGCACATAAATCCCTATCTTACTCTCCGGTAATTCATTCATAGTAAACCCGTCGGGGGGAACCATGGGATGTAGGTTGGCCGGAATGCCGTATTCTATACAAAGGCGATCTAGGGTATGTTGGGATAACTTAGACGTATGTACGTGCATATCAAACTTTCCTATCGGTTTGGATTTACTGGTTGTAGGTTCATTATCCGGAATATTCATCTCACCGGGTTCACTCGCAGCCATTTAAAAGAAAGGATACCGAGGGATGCTTATATGAAAAGAAAACTACAAAGTAAAAGTAACGCACCTCGGTAAAAACTCGAAACACACAATGTGAAACACTCCGGCGATAATAGTATGCAAAGGAAATAAACAAAACGGCAAGTGCAAAATGAAAAACGTAAGGGCACTATTTATAGGGGAAAACCTTGAGAAGCGTGAACGTCATGTCAAACAGTACATGATGAGTGCTCAAACACTCATCATTTTTTGTCTAATCTGAACTGCAAAACATACAAAAACACTCAGAAATGCATCAAAATACCAAAAATATTTCAAAATCGTGTTTTATATGTTTTAGATGCAAAATGAGCAAAAACGAATGAAAAACGCACAAAGTTTGCAAAATTGGCAGTTTCAGTCCCTCAACTTTCATAAAATTACAAAACTAGTCCCTGGTAATTCAAAATATGGAAAATTATCACCAAAGGTCATTTTAAAATCATAAAATGTCATATTTAGTCCTTTGGTGAAAAATTGGAAAGTTTTGGAAATTTACAGTTTGGTCCCTAGAGTTTCTGATTTTGGCAGATTTGGTCCCTGGTGGGATATTTTTGGATGAAAAATCATTTTTAGTCCTTGGAAGTTTAAAAATATTCAATATTACTCCTTGGAAAAAAGTTTTCATAAAATGGCAATTTTATTCCCGGACTTTGAAAATTATCATTTTTAGTCCCCGGGAATTTTGAAAAAGTGAAAAATGCAAAATTTGTTATTAAACTTTGAAATCTTGGCATTATTGGTCCTCATGAGTACTTTGGAAAAATGACATTTTCAGCCTTGTACTTTTTGGAATTAAAATATTGGTCCTTGTATTTTACTACTTAACCAATATGGACCCTAAATAAAATCCAATACCAAATCCGGTCCAACCTTATAACTCCCATCCAACACAACCAGCCCACCAAGCCCATCTCACCACTTAAGCCCAGTCCACCTCCCACTAAAATATTAAAAAAACCAAAACCGTTTTAAATAATCTCTCCCTTCTTCCACCTCCCCACTTGGTCTGCTACTACCCTGCCAACACTCCTCCCCCCATCACTCCAGCTCACTTATCCCATCCTTTGCCCCCTCCACCTCACCATTAACCTCCAAGAACCATTAAATTTCCTTCAATTCCTCCAAGAAACCTCACAACCTGCCAAAATGAATTTCCCGCCAAAATGGGAGATTGTGCAAAAGTGGTGAAAAAGTCGTTCAAGTTGCTGGGATTTGTTGTGGGACCCTCCAGGGTGTATAAAAGAAAAGAAGAAAGAAGAATGAAGTAGTAGTTAGTTTAGAATTAGATAAATAGTATAGAATTAATGTCGACTTAGTTTTATTTAAGGTTTTCAATTGTAATTTTTAGTTAAACAAGCTTGTAATCTGTTCTTCTAATGTATTGTGAACCTCATGTTATTTCAATTTCAAGTTTTCTTTGCACAATTCAATATTTGGAATTTTCAAGTAAAAATCCATTTTAATTTGAAACTGGGAATAGTTGTTGCTCAGAGTTTGATTTTGGGTTGCAAAGGTATTAGTTGCCTATTGGGAGGCTGTAGGTGGTAATATGATCCTTGGTTCTCAGTTGCTTGCTTGGAAGTTTCTGTAAGCTTTTCTATGCATTTTTGCTTATTACTGTTATAGTGCTTATTTGATACTTATTTATGTGTTTTACTGCTTATTTGGTACTATTGAGACTATTGAATACTTGTGAGTTGAGTGTTGTTCATTAGATTTGCTCTTAGTGAAGTTGTGCAATTTTAGTCTAAAATTGGCTCAAACTGATATACTTCATTGCAGTGTCCTTTAGTGGTAATTTTAGGTTTCATTAAGTCATTATAGCTTATCTAGACTTGTTGCACCAGTGGAATTTTAGTTAGGGGCTTATCCCACTTAAAACTCAAAACAGTTTCAATATTAAGGAGTGTTTGGTTCAATGTGAATCTGAGTGATCTAGTAGTGTTTGGTTGTTGTTTTTGGTTTGAACAAACTTAGTTCAGGTACTAGTAGCATAATCAAAACAAGAAAACATGTTTCATTCACAAAAGTCAACAAAATCATTCTCAAAACCTTTGACAGTCCACTGTCATGGACTGATGGTTTTTTGTAACTTCAAACCTCCCCCATTTTAGTTAAAAGCTGTCCTTATAGCCTAATTTAATCTTAAGATAACTTAACACACCATTTTCAGTCCTTAGATCCCACCCAAAGTTCAAGAAAGTCAAAGTAGCAAGATTTCATCAAAAGTCAATTTGCCCATTTTCAGATTTTCACAAAACTTCTAGGAATTGTTTTTAATTTTGTATGATGATTCATAGCTTGTAACTTGTTCCTAGTTAAAGTCTAGCACCTCAAATTTGAAATTCCATAGTTCACTCATTTTTGCAATTTTTTCCCTGGGCCCCACTTTCACCCAAAGACACTTGCAGGGCAAGGTCTGCCCCTGCATCAGCAGGTCTGCACCCACACCACCACCTTTGTGGTGGTTTTCTGACCACCATAGTGGTCCACAGCCACCACTATTGGTTCCTTTAAACTTCCCTCCTAGTAGGGATCATGTTTTGACCTCTTGGTTGACCTAGAAACCACTGGGACCCACCTAGTTTGAGCCTTGAAATTTGTCCTAGTTCTGAGTTCATAGAAAATTTCAAGTGCTTATTTGTTAGCTTATAGCTTATTCTGTGGTCCCCTTTGGCTTATTCCAGCTTATACAAGTTAACATAGCTTATTGGAACCTGATTCATCCAGAGTGGGTCCCACCTAAGCTGATTTAAGCTCATTTTCCATCTTGGTCAAACAAAGTCAACTGTTTGGCTTTTTCTTTCATAATCAGCTTATTTTTGATTTCCAAAAAGTTTGTTTTTACAAAAAGTGTTTGTTTTTAAGTATTAAATAAGTTTGTAAAAGAAAAACCAAGTAAAACCAATTTAATATTAAGTGATAGTTTCAATTTAATGTAATTTAATTTTAATTTTTATTTTTAAATTTTTATTAAGTACTTAGCTTTTTTATATTTTTATTAAATTCCTCATATATTAAAGTAGTTATAATAATTTTTTTCAGATTTTTATCTTTTCATTTAGTATTTATTAGAATTAATCTTAGTTTTATTAATTATTAATTAATATTAAGTTTAAAATAGCATAATTAGTTTTTATTAAATAAAACCTAGTTTTTATATTTTTTATAGCTTTTATATAATATAAAATAATTTTTGAATTTTTCTTAGAATTTTTACTGTTCATTTAGTATTTTTCTTAATTTAAAATAGTTAATTAGATAATTAGTAATTAATTAATATAAAAATCACAAAAAGACAAAAATACTTATGTTTAATTTTAAAACTTATTTTTAGTTATTTTATAATTTTAGAAATTTTATTTTCACCTTTTTAGTATTTAATTAATATTGTATTATATTTAAGTATTTTAAATATTACTAATAAGTATTAAATAGTAATTAATTAATATTAAATAATTAATTAGTGTTAAAATTTATTTTCTTTTTCTAAAATTTTTCTTTTACTTTTAAGTTTGTAAAAAAGTCATTTTCACCCCCTGGGTGTTTTCAGATTTCCGTTTTCACTTTTTATTTTGTACGTTTATGTTTTATTTAAACGTAACGTACGCGTTTTTAGGTTTAAATCGTTTATGGTTTTTCTCAGCTTTCCCGTCTTATTCACATAGCTTACTTAAGCTATTTCATTGTAGACTCCTTAGTTCAATCACTCACAAACCCCTTTTTCATCCAAATTCACCCGATCACGAAACCGTTTGTTAACAATTCACACCTCGTCGGGACATAACGACCCGGGGAAACCTTATACTTCCGCGGAGAATTGACTCTAGGCTGTTTGACTTTGTTGACCATTCCTTGGTAAATTTAAGTTGGTGGTTTAGCGTCAATCAATTTTTGGCGCCGCTGCCGGGGAGGTTGTGCGCGTTTATCTAAACGGTTTTTCTGATTAGTGCCTTTGGAATTCGTTCCATTGTACATTTATCCATCCTTGTTCATATTTTCATAAAAACAAAACCCAAAAACATTTTCTTTCCTATTTGTACAAAATGTCTATCCAAAAACCCAAAAATAATCGCCTTTGCCCTTTCACATCTTTGATTCTTTATCCCTACCCCTCTATACACATTTGATTCTTTCTATTTCTCATCCACACTTTCTGGTTTGCAAATGGTGTGGTAATCCTCAAAATGGTGCCAATTGCCCCAGTTGTGGCATGGTAGAGTCAGGAAACGGGTCTGTCTATAACCAAGATCCTTATTCCTACCATGACACGACTGATTCATTCCATCAGTTACCACATCATCAGTCTCAGCAGTTTTACTGTTGTGAGTATTGTGGTGGTTCACACTACAGTTCTGATTGTCAATCGGGAAACACGCTTGTCTATGAGCAGTTTCCTGATAGCAATTATGACTCTAGCACGTACAACCCATAGCCACATCAGTTTTACTGTTGTGATTACTGTGGAGGTCCACACTTCAGCTCAGATTGTCAAACGGGTAATCCTTATCCTTGTGAAAATTTTGACACATCGTATTATGACGAACCTCCCTCTCCACCAATTCCTCAAAGTCTTCTCATTGATCTTTTAGATTTAGTGAAAGACTTGAGAGGAATGACACATACCCCAAATAATCCAAACCAAAAATCGATGGAAGAATTGTTAGCTGACGAACATGCTGTTAAAATAAATTCCCAAGACGCTTATGAAAGATCTATTAGGGAATCAATAGCAAAAGAAAAAGCAGCCAGATCTAGCTCTCGATTTCGTTTCATTCCTGATGATAGTGATGATGAGGATACACTTGATATCCTTGGATTTTACAAAGATTCATCAGAGGACATTCCATCACTTGAGATTCCATCAGTTGAGATTCCATCTCAACCCACTCTTATCACACCCGAAGTTCACATTCACTCTCTAATTATGGGGGATGAGCATCTTAGCACTGTTCCTAATAAAGAATCGGACGAATTAATAAAGTCTAGTGTTGAGATCCTTGTCCCAATCCCGCGAGAGTCACAGGGGACTTTTGACCATATGTGTGATATTCCTCCTCCTCTATTCTTCCCATCTAATCATGATGAGATGTTCTCCGATTCTACTGATGACAATTCGTTATCTTGTGAGGACATCGTTTATATGGAAGAATTACCTTCTGAGCTAGTCAGCTTAGAAGAAGAGAATGACGAGATTGACACTGAAATCAAGGATGAAGCACTTCGTGCAACATTATTGAATGTCGATCTCCTCATTTCTAAAATCGAGGCTTTCAAAATGAAACCTATTTCATCTCCTATCCCCATAAAGGATAGTGACATTGTCTCCGACGATCCTATTCCGGAATTTGAAGCCTTTACCTTTGATCATATGGGAGAGAAGATTAGTGGCAATACCACTTCTCATTCTCAAATTTCTCTCCCCGAATATGATTTATTTACCTTTGAGGAGTTCTCCGGTGAACTCACTCGTATCATACCTCCACCAAAGTATGATAATTTTTACTTTGATCTAGACAAAATTGATCTTTGTTTTCCGGAGGGAAATATTCTCAACCATGAGAATTTGATTGATATCAAAATCCCAACCCTCCCACCCATAATTTGTCTAGATCATATGAGCTTTACTGATGAGATTCATGGTACACCAATCATGAATTCTCTTTCTGATGATGATGAATCAATCTTGATTGTCATCAAGATCTTTCTTCCCTTCTTCACCTACAGGGTGACTTCTCCTGTTCTTCATTCCTTCAGGAATGAAGACACTATATTTGATCCCGGCATTTTCATGTATCATTATCTTGAGCCGGGTACTTATTTCATCGGTGTGGAACTTTCACGTGCTTCAAATGTTTGTCCAAACATTTTGAATGAAAGTCCGATTGAGATTGTTTCTTCCACATCATGCTTCCCCAATGACAAATGAATTAGGGGTCGAGTCAAGCTAGCGACTCGGTAAACAAAAACAGTAGCACGCATATAGGGTTTTCACCCTAAGTGTGGGGGAGTCCCCCATGCTATGGTTACAAATGAGTGAAAATACAAAATGGTGTTTTCCACGCTTAGCTTGTAATGTTGCCCTTTTACGTTCAAAATGTCGGCATAATAGCCGGAATTTTGAATATTGAGGACAATATTCATGATTAGTGTGGGGGGTATTCGCTATTCTAGCGAATTTTATCACATTTTACTATATAATACCCCCGTTTTAGCCACAAATTCAAAAAATTTAAAAATATTTCACTGGTGCTTCAAAATTTTTGTGGTAATCAGTCCGCCTTGTCTAAACGACAAAAGGGATTGGCTAGTCCAGGAGCAAACGGCTCTTGGTAAAGACATATCAAATCCGTTTACGGCTTGCAATTTGCCCAAAATTGTATGGTTCCTCAACTCCCCGAAAACAAATGAGTTGGCTAGCCCGCAAGATTATGGCTTGTGGTAAAGGCCGTGGAAAAACCATAATTGGTAATCAGCTCACCAAGATGTTGACTATTCCATCAAGAGCTGGCTAGTCCAGAAGCAAACGGCTCCTGGTAAAGACTAATCAAATCCGTTGACAGCTGGTGGTTTGCTCAAAATCACACGGTTATCAGGTGTGCCACAGTTCTTACACCTGGCTACTCCAGAAGTGATGGCTTTTGGTAAAGAGTTTTTCAAATCCATCAAGTTTTCAAAACAGTATTGCTAGGGACTAGCAATAGTTTAGTGTGGGGGATTGATGAGTGCTCAAACACTCATCATTTTTTGTCTAATCTGAACTGCAAAACATACAAAAACACTCAGAAATGCATCAAAATACCAAAAATATTTCAAAATCGTGTTTTATATGTTTTAGATGCAAAATGAGCAAAAATGAATGAAAAACGCACAAAGTTTGCAAAATTGGCATTGTCAGTCCCTCAACTTTCATAAAATTACAAAACTAGTCCCTGGTAATTCAAAATATGGAAAATTATCACCAAAGGTCATTTTAAAATCATAAAATGTCATATTTAGTCCTTTGGTGAACAATTGGAAAGTTTTGGAAATTTACAGTTTGGTCCCTGGAGTTTCTGATTTTGGCAGATTTGGTCCCTGATGGGATATTTTTGGATGAAAAATCATTTTTAGTCCTTGGAAGTTTAAAAATATTCAATATTACTCCTTGGACAAAAGTTTTCATAAAATGGCAATTTTAGTCCCCGGACTTTGAAAATTATCATTTTTAGTCCCCGGGAATTTTGAAAAAGTGAAAAATGCAAAATTTGTTATTAAACTTTGAAATCTTGGCATTATTGGTCCTTATGAGTACTTTGGAAAAATGACATTTTCAGCCTTGTACTTTTTGGAATTACAATATTGGTCCTTGTATTTTACTACTTAACCAATATGGACCCTAAATAAAATCCAATACCAAATCCGGTCCAACCTTATAACTCCCATCCAACACAACCAGCCCACCAAGCCCATCTCACCACTTAAGCCCAGTCCACCTCCCACTAAAATATTAAAAAAACCAAAACCGTTTTAAATAATCTCTCCCTTCTTCCACCTCCCCACTTGGTCTGCTACTACCCTGCCAACACTCCTCCCCCCATCACTCCAGCTCACTTATCCCATCCTTTGCCCCCTCCACCTCACCACTAACCTCCAAGAACCATTAAATTTCCTTCAATTCCTCCAAGAAACCTCACAACCTGCCAAAATGAATTTCCCGCCAAAATGGGAGATTGTGCAAAAGTGGTTAAAAAGTCGTTCAAGTTGCTGGGATTTGTTGTGGGACCCTCCAGGGTGTATAAAAGAAAAGAAGAAAGAAGAATGAAGTAGTAGTTAGTTTAGAATTAGATAAATAGTATAGAATTAATGTCGACTTAGTTTTATTTAAGGTTTTCAATTGTAATTTTTAGTTAAACAAGCTTGTAATCTGTTCTTCTAATGTATTGTGAACCTCATGTTATTTCAATTTCAAGTTTTCTTTGCACAATTCAATATTTGGAATTTTCAAGTAAAAATCCATTTTAATTTGAAACTGGGAATAGTTGTTGCTCAGAGTTTGATTTTGGGTTGCAAAGGTATTAGTTGCCTATTGGGAGGCTGTAGGTGGTAATATGATCCTTGGTTCTCAGTTGCTTGCTTGGAAGTTTCTGTAAGCTTTTCTATGCATTTTTGCTTATTACTGTTATAGTGCTTATTTGATACTTATTTATGTGTTTTACTGCTTATTTGGTACTATTGAGACTATTGAATACTTGTGAGTTGAGTGTTGTTCATTAGATTTGCTCTTAGTGAAGTTGTGCAATTTTAGTCTAAAATTGGCTCAAACTGATATACTTCATTGCAGTGTCCTTTAGTGGTAATTTTAGGTTTCATTAAGTCATTATAGCTTATCTAGACTTGTTGCACCAGTGGAATTTTAGTTAGGGGCTTATCCCACTTAAAACTCAAAACAGTTTCAATATTAAGGAGTGTTTGGTTCAATGTGAATCTGAGTGATCTAGCAGTGTTTGGTTGTTGTTTTTGGTTTGAACAAACTTAGTTCAGGTAGTAGTAGCATAATCAAAACAAGAAAACATGTTTCATTCACAAAAGTCAACAAAATCATTCTCAAAACCTTTGACAGTCCACTGTCATGGACTGATGGTTTTTTGTAACTTCAAACCTCCCCCATTTTAGTTAAAAGCTGTCCTTATAGCCTAATTTAATCTTAAGATAACTTAACACACCATTTTCAGTCCTTAGATCCCACCCAAAGTTCAAGAAAGTCAAAGTAGCAAGATTTCATCAAAAGTCAATTTGCCCATTTTCAGATTTTCACAAAACTTCTAGGAATTGTTTTTAATTTTGTATGATGATTCATAGCTTGTAACTTGTTCCTAGTTAAAGTCTAGCACCTCAAATTTGAAATTCCATAGTTCACTCATTTTTGCAATTTTTTCCCTGGGCCCCACTTTCACCCAAAGACACTTGCAGGGCAAGGTCTGCCCCTGCATCAGCAGGTCTGCACCCACACCACCACCTTTGTGGTGGTTTTCTGACCACCATGGTGGTCCACAGCCACCCCTATTGGTTCCTTTAAACTTCCCTCCTAGTAGGGATCATGTTTTGACCTCTTGGTTGACCTAGAAACCACTGGGACCCACCTAGTTTGAGCCTTGAAATCTGTCCCAGTTCTGAGTTCATAGAAAATTTCAAGTGCTTATTTGTTAGCTTATAGCTGATTCTGTGGTCCCTTTTGGCTTATTCCAGCTTATACAAGTTAACATAGCTTATTGGAACCTGATTCATCCAGAGTAGGTCCCACCTAAGCTGATTTAAGCTCATTTTCCATCTTGGTCAAACAAAGTCAACTGTTTGGCTTTTTCTTTCATAATCAGCTTATTTTTTATTTCCAAAAAGTTTGTTTTTACAAAAAGTGTTTGTTTTTAAGTATTAAATAAGTTTGTAAAAGAAAAACCAAGAAAAACCAATTTAATATTAAGTGATAGTTTCTATTTAATGTAATTTAATTTTAATTTTCGTTTTTAAATTTTTATTAAGTACTTAGCTTTGTTATATTTTTATTAAATTCCTCATATATTAAAGTAGTTATAATAATTTTTTTCAGATTTTTATCTTTTCATTTAGTATTTATTAGAATTAATCTTAGTTTTATTAATTATTAATTAATATTAAGTTTAAAATAGCATAATTAGTTTTTATTAAGTAAAACCTAGTTTTTATATTTTTTATAGCTTTTATATAATATAAAATAATTTTAGAATTTTTCTTAGAATTTTTACTGTTCATTTAGTATTTTTCTTAATTTAAAATAGTTAATTAGATAAGTAGTAATTAATTAGTAATTAATTAATATAAAAATCACAAAAAGACAAAAATACTTATTTTTAATTTTAAAACTTATTTTTAGTTATTTTATAATTTTAGAAATTTTATTTTCCCCTTTTTAGTATTTAATTAATATTGTATTATATTTAAGTATTTTAAATATTAATAATAAGTATTAAATAGTAATTAATTAATATTAAATAATTAATTAGTGTTAAAATTTATTTTCTTTTTCTAAAATTTTTCTTTTACTTTTAAGTTTGTAAAAAAGTCATTTTCACCCCCTGGGTGTTTTCAGATTTCCGTTTTCACTTTTTATTTTGTACGTTTACGTTTTATTTAAACGTAACGTACGCGTTTTTAGGTTTAAATCGTTTCTGGTTTTTCTCAGCTTTCCCATCTTATTCACATAGCTTACTTAAGCTATTTCATTGTAGACTCCTTAGTTCAATCACTCACAAACCCCTTTTTCATCCAAATTCACCCGATCACGAAACCGTTTGTTAACAATTCACACCTCGTCGGGACATAACAACCCGGGGAAACCTTATACTTCCGCGGAGCATTGACTCTAGGCTGTTTGACTTTGTTGACCATTCCTTGGTAAATTTAAGTTGGTGGTTTAGCGTCAATCAGTACACCATGACGTGGCGTGGCGTGGAGCGTCCGATCCCTGCAAACACGAGGTTAGTGGCATCCAGCTGTAACCGTTTATTATATTATTTTAATCGGCCCATGGGACACGTGAGTCCTAGAGCCCGATATGAGCCCGCTATGCTGAAAACACCCCGGCTATCAAGGATTGAACCATCGGTCTACAACCAATACTCCAATACTGAGGGGGGACATGTTGGCGTATGTGTCCGAACGGTGTACAACCTTCGGACTTTTCTACCGCCTCCGATAACGAACCCTTCGGATCCTTATCCATAAGCCGGAAGGTCAAACAGAGCCATCGTATTATCCGAGGACTTCTCTTTTACACGAGGGACAATAGCATTAATTGCGGTCACGCCGCCATCCCAGATTCTCAGGGATTATGTTACCCACGAGATCTGACACCTACCTACTATGTACATCGTAACACTGTTTGCTCCTTCCCGAGGTAAAGCAGGTAAAAAGGTGAGGTAGTATAAATACCCCCACCTCATTTATGTCACACAACTAACACACACACACTGCATTTACTCTCAGACGCTCCTTATCCTTCGTATCACACATACTTACTCTCACACCGGAGGTGGGTCCTGGGAACACTCCCGGGGCGAGCCTAACGTGTGCTTCTTGTGTGCAGGTCTCTACGCTTATCCGAAGATCCTACACAAGAAGTAAGTACTCACAAGATTTTACCTTAACAGACACCCACCATCTTAATGTCACGGCTTTAGTCACATTTACTACATTGCTTCCATTTATTATATTAAACAATACGACTATTCATGCATCGTAGCGCTGATGTATATAGTAGCGTCAATTTATATATATATATATATAGTGAGGATCACGTGTGGATTTTGGATTTTAGTGCGGACGTACGGACAGATCTGGACCGTCCATCCAGATCTGATCTAGATCTAATCACACACACACGCTATTATCGCGGTACCAATTGACCATGCAAATGATTTTTTTATTTTTTTTTTCTTTTGAGGGTTCCTTACTATTGTTGTCTTCTTTCATTTTTTTATTTTTTCAGATTTTTATGAACACTTTTTTGTTTTTGTAATTATGAGTCCTACCACGATATTAACAATATTATGAGTTCTACTGTGATATGAACGATATTTACTTAAAAATTTACTTTGATAGTTGTAAAAAAACTTAATATCACTGTTTTTTTCATTACGATATTAAGAAAAGTTACGGTCATATTAAGAAAATTAACTTTGATATTAAGAAAGCATGATAATTATGGTGATATTAACGATATTATGATACGGTGATATTTATAAAACGTTTATATTATAAAACCAACCGTGATACTAAGCTTTTTTTTAATGTAAAAACTAATCGTGATATTAAAAAACGCATGATAGTTACGGTGATATTAACAATTTTTATTAAGAAAAAAGTTATTATGATATTAAAAAAGTTATTGTGATACTAAATTTATTATTAAAAAAAAAAGTTTATGAGATATCAAAATTTGATTTTGACTTTTTTACAAAAGTCAAGATCAGATCTTGACTTTTGTAAAAAAGTCAAAATCAGACGCTAATATCACAATACTTTTAACGATGAAAACGATTTTTTTTTTTGAAATTTTCTTCAGCGATTCTTAATTATTTGTTGTCCTCTTTATTTTTTTAATTTTTTCAGATTTTTTTGTATTTTTTCAGAAAAAAGGCTAATATGATAGTAACGATTTAGAAAAAAGACGGGATATTTACGATATTGCCACTCCGCCTTTTTCAGATGGTTGACTAGATGGAGGGCTGAGATTCGTCCGTACCATCCGCACTAAAAGACAAAAACGTACATGATCCTCACCATATATATATATATATATATATATATATATATATATATATATATATATATATATATATATATATATATATATATATATATATATATATATATATATATATATATATATATATATATATAGGGATGAGATCAAATAAAAAGAGGGTTTTTTGTAAAAAGAATAAGAAGGATTTTGGACCCTTGATTTAAAATCAATGGATGAGATTAACTTTGATCCTAACTAACTACTAAGGGTATAAAAGTAATTTTATAGTCTACCTGTAACAACCTATATAATCCATCCCACTATCCCCAACTTTCTTCTTCCCAATAAACACACGCACCAAAAGATACAATCCCAACTTTCTTCTTCCATATAAATTTGGAATTATGATAAACACAAGATCAATTTCCAGCAAGAAAGAAATAAACCGGTTCAAAGTTGTGAACAAATACAGAATGAAAATATTACTAACAAGTCTCTTGTTACAACCACATTATTCTTGTTAAAATCCCACTTTAATAGTTTTTTTTTTCTTCTGTAAAATGCCAGACAAATGTAACTAACAATAGATCTATTTAGCACAACATAGATCCCCATGTCCATATTATTCATTCTGACATTAGGAACTGTGGACATAAACTGCACGCCATTCTTGGAAAATGATACTGATTCACCACCAATTTCTTCTACATCAGGTCCGTTATTCAAGTCGAAACCCCTATAAGAATTTGATTCGGAGTTAGACAAGCCACCATAGCTGGAATATTAGATGTCGTTTGTGGCCCTTCCACAGCCTTTCACAGGACGAAATGCACCGGTAGCAACAGCTGCTCCCATTCGGCTCTCTAAACAACAAGTCTATACCGTTATTCTATGTTATCCAGCTCATCTCTAATCTTCGACAAACTTTGTTCATAATCATGCTTATCCATTTCGTTGTTCAGCTCATTGTTAATATACAAAAAAATTATACAACAGCATTAAAAAAAAAAACCAATACGTATTTACACCATTTTTAATGCACAAAACCATGTATTTTCAAACATTAGCATGCTCGTTAACTAAGCAGGTCACCTTTATTAACTTCCTATGAAAACTAATGTACATTTAGACAATTTTAAATGCACAAATAGTGTCATTTCAAACGATAGTGTATTGATTTCCTAAGCATGTCACATTTTCTAAATTCCTATGAAAACGGAGGCACAATTAGATCATTTTAATGCACGAAATAGTGTTAATTCACACAATATAGTGTCGATTACCTAAGCATGTCACCTTTACTAACTTCGTATGAAAACAAATGCACAGTTAGACAAGTTTTAATGCACAAAACGATTTTATTCCAAACAATAGTGCACAGATTGCCTATGCATGTCACTTTTACTAGCATCGAATGACTACTAACACACATTTAGCGGATTATTAATGTAGAAAACAATATTATTTTACACAACTCATGAGTATCCCAACATATCAGTCTTTTACTAACCTCCTGCAAAAATTAATGCACATTTAGACCACTTTTTAATGCACAAAATAGTGTTATTCCACACAACTCACGATTATCCACTTTTTAATGCTCACCGATATTGTTATCAGGTTGGGTTAGGATTGAATTATTATTCTTATAGGGTTATCAGGTCAACCCGATAATACGCAAATTATTTTTATGATGAGTTATGTTATGAACTAGCCTACTTTAAAAAGGTATAATTACCTTTCGGACAAGGTTAAACATAACCAAAATGGAGAAGCTTCGTAAGTATGTTGTAATGCTGTGACATTTGTCATTAATTTCATTTTGGTAATACATTTCTTATAAAAATTTTGAGGTTAGAAACCTAAATAGTTTAAAGAAAGTTTAGCTTGTTCAACAGGTTGGTACAAGTATTGATCTAAACTCATTTTGACATAAATGAGACAATCTTCAGGCAGTGTACCAGGTTAAACGGTTCATAACTATCTAGTGGAGTATAAACTACGAGCTATTATAGGATTCTCTCTATCGCAAATAGTGAATGACCACACAGATTAATGCAATGGTTGCAAGTTCAAATATCTAAAATACCACTCAATGGTAACAGAATATATATAATCTTGTGGACAAAGATGAATGTTACCGCTATATTATAATGAATATCACCACGCATAGATTTGGTTTTGAGTTATAACATTTCATACAAGGTTCAATGGATCTAAATTGAAAAGCATAAGCAACTTTCCATTGGGCTTTGTATTTGTTGAACTTGCGCACGATGTGATTATTCACGATATTTTCTTTGCTTAAAAACTGTATGTGTTGAACTTGAATTTGTCTTATCTTATAACCCGACAACCTGAATCACCCGACCCGATAAACACCTGAATCGGATAACCAATTTCTTATCGGGTCGGGTTGCGGGTCACATTTTCAAACCTCAAAACCCGACCCAGCAAACCTGACAACCCGACCCAATAACACTCCTACTCATCGTTATCCCAACATATCACTCATTTAATAACCTCCTACAAAAATTAATGCACATTTAGACCAATTTTTATTCCACACAACTAATTATCATCAAATCGTATCACATTTTACTAATTTCCTACAAAAATTAATGCTTATTTAGAGCACTTTTTAATGCACAAAACAATGTTATTCCATATAACTCACGATTATCCAATCGTTTCACATTTAATTTCCTACAAAAATTAATGCTTATTTAGACCACTTTTTAATGCACAAAACAATGTAATTCCACACAACTCACGATTATCCAACCGTATTACACTTTTACTAACTTTCTACAAAATTGATGCACACTTAGACAATTTTTAATGCACAAAAATGTGTTATTCCAAACGTATTACACCGTTACTAACTTCCTACGAAAACTATCGCATGTTTAGCCCATTTTTAATGCATATAACAATAGTATCGCACGACTCATGATTATCAAAACTCATCACACTTTTGATAACTTCCTATGAAAACTATCGCACGTTTAGCCCATTTTTAATGCACATAACAATATTATTTCGCATAACTCACGATTATAAAAACTCATCACACTTTTACTATCTTCCTACGAAAACTATCACACGTTTAACCCATTTTTTATGCACATAATAATATTATTTCACACAACTCACGATTATCCAAATTCATCACAGTTTTACTAACTTCCTCTAAAAACTATCACACATTTAACCAATTTTTAATGCACATACCAGTATTATTATGTACAACTCACAATTACAAAAACATATCACACTTCTTATAAACAGTGTATGAAAATTGATGCATGTTAGCAATTTTAATGGACAAACCATGTAGAATAAATCTAATTGAACATTTTAACAGAATATATATTATCGAAACGATTTTAAGCTAAAAAATAATTACCTGTGAAATTTGAAGGATAATTGTTCATCATCTTCATCCGCCTATAATCCGTAAGATCACCGATTGCTGATTCGATTACTATTAAATCATATTCTCACCTTAGATTTAAGAACTTTTGATGTATTTTATCCATGGTGAAATCAGAGTTTAATGGGTTTTTAGAGAGAGAAAGAAAGTAAAGTTAGAGAGAAGGTAAAGTTAGAGATAGAATAGAGTTTATGGTGAAATCAGAGTTTAATGGGTTGTTAGAAGAAGAAAGTAAACTAACCTTTTTGCCGTTCCGATTATAATATTCATCTGATCCGTTAGATTGTAAATAAACTAAATCAAAGGTCAAAAACACTTCTTATTCTTTTTATGAAAAATACTCTTTTTATTTTAACTCTCCCCTATATATATATATATATATATATATATATATATATATATATATATATATATATATATATATATATATATATATATATATATATATATATATATATATATGGGTGTAGTGTTAGTGAAAATTAGTGATTTAAATTGTAATTAAGTTTTAAATATTTAATAGATTTCATTTCTTTTTATAACAAAGTTTATTTAGTATAATAACATTAATCAGTTTTTTTTTTTTTTTTTTTTTTTTGAAAAGTGAATTTCATTAAACAACCGCCAACCCACAAGACGGGGCAGCACAAACAACGGCAAAACCACTTACATAATTACAAAATTACACCAATCTACCCAAGATAAAGAAGACACTTTAGCTCTATTTTTAGCCCAAATAAAACCCAACTCGTTAACTTCACCAATAATGTCTACCATCCTATACTTCTTATTTTGAAACTTGATGCGATTCCTCGCTCTCCAAATACTCCAACACCCTATAAGAATAATGCCATGGAAAATTTCTTTCACTCGTTGCATTTTTTTCCTTTGAATGACAAATTTGTATTAAACTAATAAAGAGTTTGAAAAATACATAGAGATAGAAGTGCTACAATATGATAAAGGATCAAAGATTCCCTAGTTCTTTGAAGCATACAAGCATGTAAGGGAATTCTACTTCCAAACGTGTCTTTGTAAGGTGGTTTTGGCCTTTGGGTAAAATCAAACGCGATTTTGATATCTCCAAATGATCCAAGTGGTAGTGTGAACCATGACATCAAAGCATGTTTTTGCCCACAAATCACTCCAAGAAAGCAAGTTATGAAGATCCGTAGCGTAGTCAACATGACTCAACCAATTTTGCACCATGAGCCGTAAACCACTTGCTACCAAACAACTGATAAATAAGTGCTATAATGTTTCAACATCACCATCATACGTACAACATATATATCCATAACTCACTTATTGCGTGTAACTTATAAAAGTCGTATAAAAACCCTTATTCGGGTCAATCTGAAACGAGATTATCCCAATTGTACTTAACTGTTTCCATATGATTGCATCATTGAAAAAACTTTATCACAAACACAAATTTGATTTATTAAGTTTAAGCCGGGAAATTATAATGTCGACAACGAACTTAATTCCGACAAATCTTCTTTTCAGGGTCATTTATTATCCATTTTTCCGTTCACACGTACGAGTAATAAAGATGTAAATTTTTCGGTCAATAAATTACAACATATCTTCTTTTCAGGGTCATCTATTATCATACTGACCAATAATTTTTCACTTTCACTTTTGTATAATATCATTTTTATTTCTCTCTCGTGTCACTTTCATGTCGTTTAATAGGAAGGTTAAAAGGCAAGGTCACCACTCCTTCACCATACACATCAGCGTCACGTCAGTTTTCTCTCTCCTCTCACTTCCTTTCACCACTCTTCACCAATTAGTGGGCAAGGTCACCACTCCTTCACCGTAAACGTTTAGATTTTAAAAAACAAGATTATTATTATGCAACCAACAAGATACACAATTAATAATTCTGCCCATTGATTCCTTGAAGATAAATGGGCATGTAAGTGGTTTCGATCACGTTGTTTATTTGTCAATGTTTTGCATGGCTCATATGGAAGTGAAAAAAACATATTTGTATACGGCATTGGTGAATTGAGGCATATATTTTCTCTTTTGTTCAAACTGTGGGCTTCAAATAGAGATTCGAAAGATAGTAATAACTTTCTGAAGAAAAAAGAAACGAAAAATGAGTTACAACTGTAAACTTTTTGATTTTACCAATAAACCTGGAAATGGTACTGTTATAAATAAGTAATAAATATAGTGGGCCCAATTTTTTTTCCTTTCCCACTAGGTGAAACCTTCACCAAATGTGGTCTTAAAAATTGTGCATCGCGCGTGGGTGGGGGTAGAAGGCAAGGGCTTGCTGAGTGGGGTGGGGCCAATTGGTGGTAGTTTCACTCCTTTGCATATTAACCTAAAACATTTTTATTTTCACTTGTCCTAGTGCTAGTATTCATAATTACAATAAGTTAATCATTTACACGTTCATGTCACTTTAATATCATTCGTGCTAAAACTTTCAAGTTTTATTTTTGTACGAACAGTAATGAGGTTATGGTGGGGGTCTAGGAGATCATGTATGTGCGTGCTTTCATGTAAAACTTGAATACATGTTTTTAGAACGTCAAAATAAATTTCACTGAACCTCAAAATTGGAATAAAGAAGAGCATTTGGCTTTGACAACCCAAACTATCGTTTGCAGAATCTTAAGAAGGAAAAAAAAAAAAAAAAAAAAAAAAAAAAAACTTGACAACCTACCTATACACCACCATATGTTGAGTAACGTCTTATTATCATTTGATTTTGTGAATATTCGTTATCCTTTTTGTTGTTGAAGATATCCCACAAAACGGGAATAAAATCTTCAATCTACAACAATAAGAATAAAACACAAACAAAATATCGTTAGCGGATAGCATCGACATCTTTGACCAAAATTTTAACTTAAAAGAAGTTTGAGTCTTAAAATTGAAGGGTATAACTACAAAGTTTTGTTGATGATGACTCAAATAGTAAGCTGTTAAATTTTTGAAAGAACTCGAGCAAGGTTGACATTCTTTTGTATTTTGTTGTGAGAAATTTGAAAGATCACAAAAGTATTATAGGATAGACTAGTTATAAACTTATAATGCCCGTGAACGCGCGAGTTTTTTAAAAATTCTTGAATCATATATTTTTAGAGTTGAGATCCATATAGAACCCATACATGCCATAGAACCTATCAATCAATCATAGCCACCCATTTATATTTTTCATCTTTTTTTTCCAAAACAACATATCTTGCAAATGGTAAATCCTCAAGCTACAAAAAAAAAAAAATAATAATAATAAAAAAAATAAATACATCGCGACGAGAATTAAATGATCTTTCTATAGATATGCATTGTTATATACTTTCGACGATTTTTTTTTTTTTTTTTTTTCACCCAGAAAGAATCATATACGATTCGTAAAAATCATATATGATTCGTAAAAAATCATATATGATTCGATTCTTACGAATCATATATGATTTCTTAAGAATCATATATGATTCGTAAGAATCATATATGATTTGTTAAAATCGAATCATATATGATTTTTCTAGGCGAAAAAAAAAAAGTTCATCGAAAAAAAAGTTCGTCGAAAGTATACAACAATGCATATCTATAGAAAGATAATTTAATTCTCATCGCGATGGTATTTTTTTTTGTAGCTTGACGATTTACGGTTTGCGAAATATTTAAGTTTTAAAAAAAGGGTGGAAATTTATTTTATTTTGATAAAAAAATGAGTGGTTAAAATTGCTTGATGGGTTCTATGGTAAAAGTTGGATCTATAAAGAACTTTTGGCTATATTTTTATTTATTAAAAAATAAATAATTTAATCTTTGTTTTGTTTGATTTATTATGTTTAATTAAAGTTTTTTATTATTAAAGATAATTATTTAAAAAATTTAATCTTATTATTAATTGCATCTTATCTATATTTTTTGTATTTATCTTCTATTTGTGTTAATTGCATCTTATCTATAATTTTTTGTATTTATCTTTTAATTGTATTATGGATAAATATAAAATGTTACATAATAAGAAAATAATATTTTTTTTTAAATACAATTATTACTAAATAAGGTATGAATGTATTTTTTTGAAATGAAAAATTCTCAATAGGAGTATTGTAGGACCCTTGGAAACAATATCTAACACAAGTTTATTAGAGATTAAAGAAGAGAAATGTAGAGAGAGAGAGATAGAGATGGTAACTTCTAGAGAGAGAAAGTAAGATGTATTAGATTAGATAGAGAAAGAAGGAAATACACACATAGAAAACCCTAGAAGCAACACCTCCAAATGAGAGCATTTGGAGGTATTTATAGGTGAGATAAGAAGATGGGCCGGGCTTGGGCTTATGTAATGAACTAGACATATCATTATACAATATTAGATTAAACCAAGCCCGTTTACCCTTAACTAAACTACAAGACTATTACAATATTATTGCAAGACTAAATGACTTAATAAATGATCGTCACTTCTATTTCTAACAATCTCCCCCTAAGGGGCGATCATTGAGATCTCTCTTTGATTCCATTGATGATCAACACTTCTATTGCTAACAATCTCCCCCTAATTGTGATCTTGATCTTTGAACTTTGAAGCTTGTTGTCTTGAACTTTGAGTCTTTGTAGAATAGTTTTTAGTCTTTGTTCCTTCATGCTTTGTGATCTTTGATAATTGACTTTTCATCGTTCTTTGTTCTTTTGTTGTTGTGATGAAGTCATATGCCTTTCGTCACTTCTTTGTCTTTGGTGGCAGTCCGCCATTCCAACATGCTCATACGTCTTTAGTCTTTGTGATACATGCATTTGTTGTTTCTGTTCTTTCACTTTGATCTTTGTCACTTTACTTTGTAGATTCTTCTTTTTGGCGTAGAATCTTTCTTTGACTGTTGCTATCCTTTGATCTTTGTGATAACTTTCCTTTGACTTTATGATGCATGTATGAGCATGTGGAATCTTTCGCCATGGAGATGATGTATAGCTGCAGGTAAACAGTTAGCAATAAATAACCGGTACTTACAGATAAGAAATTAGAGATCATCAAGAGCATAGTGTGAAGACTCCTTCTAATCCTTATCCAGGCCGTTCCCATATCAGATACTCCCCAAAGAGCTTACGAGACCTACTAAGTAGCTCAATGACTGGGTGAGTCGCTGGGGATCACTCCACGACTGTTGACCGTTTGAAACCACCGTGAACACTAAGCGTAACCCATAAAGAATTACCGAAGTGACCTGCTGTCAGGGCTGCTTGATGTTGACCCTGGCAGGAATTTCCGTTCAATCATTGAGAAATACATTTGTAAATTCTCTCATAAATGTTCTCGGTAGATTGCTAAGATCTGCGTATGACTCTTAAGTTTACATCTGGCGGTCCTTAATGATGAACAACCAGTGTAGAAATATCATGTGTTCCTATGAGATCTTTTGATGAATCTCGGGGCTCTAGACTCGATAAGTGCACATTTGGTTTCCTATGCGGAGATTAGGGAGAGGTCTCCTGCTTCAATATCAACCATCTCTAAAAGACAGGTCGATAGATTATGCTGGTTCCCCGTGAGAATGAAACAAGTACCTTTTGAGAGATACTCGAGTAGCTAAAAGGTTAAGTGCAATGCGTCACTCGGTCCATGACGTCTTGTCTTCAATACCGGTGTCACCTTAGTAACAACCAGTAGCATATGAGTTGAACCCGGTGTCTGCCCTAAGGTTGAACATATGGAGGGCTATTTCTTTTCACCCTTTTTCATAACTTTTCTTTTTAATTCTTCAACCCCTTCTTTCCCCTTTCTCATTTTCTCCTTTTTTCAATCATACCTAAGGACTTCTAATTCTAATCTATTGGATTTGTCCTTGGGTAGATCCCTCCGGCTCTGGCGGATCATAGGACGGTTTTACCTAACCTTAGTCACCTTATAACTCTATGACTATCCTATAATTGCCATGAAACCATTTATGAAAAATCTCTCAAAGTGTTTATGAATATAAACACATTTTTTTGACACTTTGAGAGTTTTTGTTTCTTTTGAAGGACTCCCCCAGTCCCTCTTCACATGTGCTCATGGATTTTTAATAAATTTGCACATGCGTGAGGAGTTTGCACTTTTTGAATTGATCCACTTTCAGCGAACATGACCGATTCGAGACACGCTTACATCACTAGTTAGACTAGCTTGAAATTATTACCCGTCCTGGTCAAGTCCAAAGAAAGTCTCTCGATACGGTACAATCTACTCAGACAAGTCCTATTCGAGACACGCTTACATCACTAGTTGGACTAGCTTGAAATTATTACCCGTCCAAGACAAGTCTTTTCGATTACTGACAATTTAAGCTTCGTCAATTCATTGGTACTTTCTGATTCGAGCTCTTTTGAGATTTAGTCACAATCTTTAAACATCTTTGATCACATTTTAATCATGTCTTCTCCCCCTCAAAAATAGCATATCGTGATATTTCTGATATCAACAGATTAAGAAAAAAAATTTCGGAGAGAAAGACAGATTTCATTTTTCATGAATTTGGAACAAGTTTGTTTTTGAAATACTCCCCCTCAAAACTCGCATATGTTTTTGAGAAATGTTAAACTTTTTAAAGTTTAGAAGGAAGGAGTCTTCTTGAAGCAAAATTCTGAAAGAGAAAGAAGTTTCAGATTTGTTGAATTTTGCATCAAGGTTTTTTGGAAAAACAAAGACTTCTCTTTGTTTTAGTAGGAATGTCGCACTGAGGCGTACAACAGCGTCCATTTTTAGGATAAGTGCACTTTGTTGATTAAAATCATTTTTGCGTAACACTTTCCTTTCTTTGAAAACTTGAGTTGTGCACTTTAAGGTGTACACAAGTCATTTTGATGATGAACACCGATTTTGATAGATTTTGAAAATCTTATTGAAAAATCTTGTAAAGGTGGTGCTCAAAATGTAAGAGAATTTTGAAAATCTAATTTATCATTAGATCAACAATCATGGTCTTGAGCTTAAAGATTTTGATAGTTTTTCTAAAGAAAACTCAAGCCAGATAAGTGTGTGGTTTTCGTTTTAGGATAAGTGCTCAAAAAATATTTGAAATCTTTGTATTGACTAAGCACTTTCCTTTCTTTAAAGCACGGGTCCTGAACTGATGTGTCCATAAGCCATTTGATTAAGTCCTTATTTGAAATCTTTTCGAGTTGATATACCCGGACTTAAATTTTGAAAAGATTTCACTTTGAAGCACGGGTTTTAAGCTGAAGTACTTACAAGCCATAGTAAAGAAACTTTTGAGAAACGACGTGTTTTAGAAAACATTTTCAAAAACTCTCGCTCAAGCATCTGTACATGTCCGTATCATTGTTGAATGACATTTCTAGATACATACAGAATATCGATTATACAAGAGACATGTCGTGAGAAGAATATTTATGGATTTTTTGATTTTATAATGTTTTTGGATTTTTGAAATTTTTTTTATTTTTGTAATTTGTTTTTGATGGTTTTTCAAATTTTGTATTTTGTTTTTCAAAAAAAATATATACAAAGAAGAATGGAAGAAAGAAAAAAAATTAAGCTTGGACAAGTAAAAGTGGAGTTAAGAGTGGAGTTAGAAAAGGATGTCCATATGCGATGTTGGCGTAAATTTCGTCTTTACCACATTGGGTGTATGAACTCTCATCACTTTCACAAGTACCTGCATCCACAGAAGAAGACTTTGCACAAATAACAGTGTTAGAAGTACATGTTTCCTCACATTGAGGGTGTTCGCTATCAACGGTTGTTGTGGTTTCTACCTCCTTATCATGATGTTGAACACTATCATTAGTCTTTGTGCAACTATCAAAAATCTTCCCTGTGGGAATCTATCTAAGACCAATTGTTTTAAAAACTTTTCCCGTAGGAATCCACCTAAGGTAAGATCTAGACGTAGTTTTCGTATCAGATGCAGCGGAAGTCTCAGTTTTTGACAAACTACATCCTTTAGATATCCACCTATTAGGTTTCTTATCCATTTTCTTGTTATCAATGGGTGTGTTTCTATTTGGTGTCTTAGTGGATTGTGCCTTGACACTTGATTTTCCTTTCTTGAGAAATTGTGCAACACATGCATCGTGATTAGCTGAAAAAACACATTCTTGACATGTATGACAGACAAATTCAATATTCTTGTTTAACACAGAAACTTTAACTTTGTCACTACAGTCTTTTGGAAATTGTTTGTAGTTCGATGAGACCCTGGAATTCTTTGTGTTGCATTCTATAATCCTAGCATTCTCTTTAGTGCCACTACTCTTAGATGCAAGTCAATCCCTAGTATTATGTTGATTATTCCTAGGTAATGGTTTACTACTACTAGCAGTGCTTTGGAATCTTGTAGAATTCATCACACTAGGTTTTGTGCCTAAAATTCCGTCTCTTTGACGTTGTGCCTTTTTCCTAGCCTCTTCTAGATGGTGATTTTGGACCATGTCATTAGAACCAACAGATTCCTTTACAGATTTTCTGGTCACATTGGGTGTACTATTCCTAGAAGAGCCAGGTGCACTCACATTCGTGTTTCTTTCAACAAGCAATGTTTGTTTTTCAACAATCTTTTCAATTTCCTTTTTCATGGGCAGGGGTTGTGGAGTGACTGGTTTTGTCAAATCCTTTTTCTCATCGACTTTTGGAGCAAACCAAGAAATAGACATTTTTGGTTTTTCAACCATTTTTGAAACATTTGGTTTCTCCGAAGTCGATGATTTTGCCAACTTAGTATCCACACCCTTCCCTTTTATACTTTCGAGCTGAGCTCTCAAAAGATCATTTTCTTTTTTCATGTCCTTGTAGGCATGCACATACGACAATTTGTCATACTTGCATTCCTCTGATTTTCGATCAAGTTGTTTGAAAAATGACATGTTTTCTTTTTCAACTTTTACAAGAGTATTTTCATATTCTGAAACAATTTCAGAGGTCTCAGCTCTCAGTCTTTCATCATCTTGAACAGAATATGTTTGTAAAATGATGGACATAATATCGGTAGTCATAACAGCTTCGAAGAGAGAATCATTTAACTTTTCCAAAACATTCATGTTTTCACGAGTATCATTAACTTCGTTTACCAGGGATTTGTGGTCCTTGACAAAGTCGGCCATTTCTTTTAAGAAAGCTTGTTCAAAATGGATTACCCGCACACTGATGTTATTCAGTGGGATAGTAATTTCGTTTTCAAACACCTTTTTCTGTTCGATATGAAAACTAGAATGCCAGTTGTTAATATTGATGGTAGTTTTAGATTCAACAATATTTTGAAGTTCCTTAATTCTCTTTTTAACGTCATCAAGAATTTCTCTAGCCTCACTTGTATTAAAAGTGTTGTTAGAGGGCATTTGTTCCATTTTCGAAAGAGATTTGGAAACAACTTTCTTTTTAGACAAGAATTTCGCGAACGGTCGTTTTATGGAAAACAAAGATGGTTCTGTTTGAGGAACAAAAGTAATACCCGAAAGTTTGTTCAATTTGTTGTAATCAAAGGGTTTCAAATCCTTTTGTTTCACTTTAATTATGCTCTCTTCGACCAGTTCCATTGTTTCCACAGAATCCCGAACGACGGGAGGATCATGTTTGGTGCAAATCACATTACCATTATACAAAACATTCTGTTCCTGCTGAGCTTTCTTGAGATTACAAGGAGTTTTGTTACCAAGAGCCACTTTATGTTTCGTATGGTAAATCAGATTAGTTTGATTTGAAATTATTTTCATTGTTTGACTTGACTGACCCAACTTAACCACTAATTCTTCTAAATGTGCAATCATGTGTTCTGACTCTATGATTTCTTCCAAAAGTTTGTCTTCTTTCTTTGCAAAGTCCTTTTTCAACTCATCCCTTTCTTTTTCAAGATTGGTATAAGCTGTTTTTTGTTTAGAAAGTTGGTTTTGTAAATCAGAAATTTTTGCGTTTAAAGATTTTATCTTCTTAAAAGAATTAACATCAAGTGTATCAAACTTGAGTTGCAAATGTTTTTCCCTTGAAACGGAATTTTGATAACCAGTTTCTAATTCTGACAATCTTTCGTTATGAAACTTAAAAGCTTTAACGTTTTGCTTGTAACTCTCAAGCTCAGCGGTCAATTTAACATTCACAGCTTTAACATCGCGATTAACCTTTTGCACATTTTCAATTTCAATACGACATTTCTTCAATAATGATTCAAAGAAAGCACGGGTTTCCTCATCATTAGCACCATTTTGTGCAACTTGAACTCCATTAGGATCCATATCTGGAGTTTCATAGTTAACATTACTATTAACTTGCTCCCCCACATATGTATCATAATTAGGTTCAGGTGGCACATAATGTGGCTTCTCATGAGCAAACAGATTAGCATTGTTACCATAATTTGGTACCTCATGGAATGGATCTGAATCATAAGTAGGAGGAAGATCATAATCACTGCTAGATGTTGTTGCCTGCTGATTTGCCATAAAGTTGTAGGTTTTATTAAGAGCTGCTGAATTGTCATTAATTCTTGTTGTAGCTCTAAACTCATGTTCCTCAGCAGTTAACGGTATTCCCGATTCTTCTTTATTGGCTAGCATCAACAAATACTGGATCTTTTCTACCTTCGTCATAGCATTGGCATTGTAATTATTACCAATATCACTGCTGTGAGTTGCTGATGTAGGTTTTTGAATCGAAGTCATGAAACAACAATCATTCCTATTTTGATTAACCACATTCTGACTCACAAACTGATCCATTGGATCTCCAACATATTCCCTTATCTGAATCCCCGTCTGTGTACTCGTAGCTTATCTATGTTGATTCCCAATAACATGTTCATTTGCCAGTGGACCTTGATGCCGAGTAAAGTCAGTTGGAAACATTTCAGCTAGAACCTCAAGAGCTTGCTACTTTTGTCTCAACATTGCTTCATCAAACCTAGCCTTGTAGGCAAGTTTCTCTTCCAACTGCTTCTGCTTCACTTTCTCGGAATCTGGGGAGAAGGTTGGTTCTGGAAGTTCCGTATGAGTTGTTGCAAAGAGATCGTAATTAGGTTCAACAGTCTCAGCTTGCATCGTCAACTTCTCTTTTGGTGTGTCGGAGTCATAAGAAGGTTCTGCATTTTCAGGTTCATCTGAGTTATGTTCACATGATTCTTCACCATTTTGTGCCTTTACAGTCAATGGTCGTTGCTTCATATGCTCAACGAGTGTGAATGGAAATCTCAGGTCAAGATATTTTACGTAATCTGGAAGCTCATTTTCGTCAACGTCTTGATCAGTATCAGTTAACGGCTTCTCAGTCTCATTCCATAGTTGCTTAGTCTCAGTAATCGGCTTGTCAGTCTTAGGATATGGAGCAAAGAATTGAACAAGAGGTTCCATGTCCATTGATGGAAAGAAATTTTTGAGAAAAGGCATTTTGAACGTTTTCGAGTGAGATCTACGTTTCCCTCCAAAATTTAATCTGAAAAATTTTCTGTTCCAAAATTTTAAAAATCACTATAAAATGCAATCCTAAGGTTCCAAGAAAAAGTTGAGTTTCAAGAATTTTGACGTCAAATTTCACCGAAAAAATTCGAATTTTGGCCTAAAAATTTGAATTTCGGGCCAAAATTTTCACCGTTATATCAAAATTTGAATTTCGCGTAAAAATTGAACATTTAATCTCCTGTAAAAATTAAATTTTACTCAACTTTTCCCGCCAAAATACTTTTTTTTGAAACTTGTGTAGATGGATGGATCTTTGAAAGATAATAAAGGTTGTTTGAAAGATTTAGATGTTTTGGTGAAGTTGAAAGTTTCGTTCTTGGAATAAGCTTACTCGAGAACCTAAAGAAATTTCGGCAGAGTTTCGTTTAGGAAAGCCCAAGTGAAATCCTTACTCGATAAACGATAAGGTGTTTTAGCTAACTCGCCAAAGCTAACTCGGTACAAATAGCTAACTCGCTAAAACTTTTTTTTTTTTTTTTTTTTTTTTTTTTTTTTTCTAACTCGAAATGTTTTCTAACTTGAAGAAAAAAATTTCATACTCGAAATAAATTTTTCTAACTTTGAAAACAATTTGGTCTAACTCGAAATTTCTTTTCTAACTCGGAAAGAAAAAAAAATTTCTAACTTGAAATTTTTTTTCAAACTCGAAATAATTTTTCCTAGCTCGGTTAAATTTTTTTTTTTCCAAAACTCGGTATAAAAATTTTCTTAACTCGGTAAAATTTTTTTTTTCTCCAAACTCGGTATTTTTTGTATTTACATCTTATCTGTATTAATTACATCTTATCTGTATTTTTTGTATTTATCTTCTACTTGTTTTATGGATAAATATAAAATGTTACCTAATAAGAAAATAATTTATTTTTTAATAAAACTATTACTAAATAAGGTATGAATGCATTTTTTTGAAATGAAAAATTCCAAAAAGGGGTTTTGTTTTATTATATAAAAGATTTGTACCAAGCCCGATTGTGGATTTGAGTTAATTAGAGTTTCATTATTTATTTGCATCTATATATATTGTATCAATAAAATGGTATTGGAGCTTTAAGTTTAACCCATCATAAAATAGTTGTCTTCCAGTCGTCGCTATTCGCCATTGATTCGGAGGGATCCCAACTTATTTACCTACTTTCACTTTACTTCATTTTGTTAGTCTTTTTAACTAATCCAAATCACAAACTCTGGAAGACAAAAGTTCTAACCGCCATAACACATCTCATATTATGTTGATTTAGTCATCTATGAACAAACTTTGTCTCTTTAACATTACTTTTTTGTTTTACCGTCGGAGATCATTGTCGTTTTTCAAAATTAGTTGGTCGCAAAAAATTGGTGCTCCTACCTAAAAGCAAAACAAGCATGACGTAAAAAAAGTCACGCAAAGGAGGAAGATGCAAGCAATAAACAACTATGGCGTCAAATACCATTATATTTCTGTTTAAACAAACAACAAAGAAGACGATAGAAGAAAAAAAGAAGAAGCAGTTTTCAACATGTGTCTTAGTTTGTCCGTTCAAAAATCTGTCGTTCAAATTGCGGAGAAGTATTAGATGACTATTAGACTATTTGTTGGCCCAAACATTTGGGTCTATTAGGTTTAAGGTTTGCATTGCTTGTTCATTAATCCATGTACTTATTATAAATACATGGGAAATTTGGAACACACGAAACACAATCAATAAATTTCTTTTGTTATTTTGCAAAAGTACAATCGGGATAATCTAAATCGTCACAGATATGTGAAGATGTAGAAAAGAAAAGTCTTTCGAAAGCAACACTAGATTCCGGTAACGTGTCGAGACTGTGGTAGCTATAATTTTTCTTGGATTATGTGCGAAATTTGAAAACGAAGAGATGGGTGTTGATGACGTCAGCGAACTCGCGCTTTGAAGTTATGGTTGAAACAAAGGTTTTTATGTTCGGGATCCTGCTTAAGATCATTTTCGTCTTTGTAAAATTGTGATCTTTGTCGCAAATCTTCAATTAAAGATTTGCAACAAAGTTCGACTCACAGCTACTACCGCAACTTTTGCGTTTGGATTTGGTATAAGTTTATACATTTAACAAACACAGTCAAAATTTAACTTTCTAAAAGGAGCACCATTTTTATTATTAACGCTATTACTTTTATACAAATTTGATCTTAGCACATAATTAACATGAGTAACATTTCCCCCCCTCCTTTTGAATTAGTATAGGCCAATATAATTAACATGAATATATGTGATTTAGAGTTGAGAAGAAACACATACAACACGCCCAAATTAGGCCGAAACACAGGTGTTCCAATCAATCCCATATATCCGTTTGCAATTCGCATGCAAACAATATAATGCATGTTTGCTACTCCTAAATTGGGGACTTACCTAATCCATTGATATTTAATAAACATATCTTCCAAGCTTCCATAATCAACTAGCTAATGCTGAGTACTAAACTAATAATAACATCTATCCTCTTATGAATTATGATCAATAAATAATTATCACGACGAGTTTAACTTAGGCCTTAGCTTTGCGGTCTCAACATGCCGCTATGCCTATCAAGGGAATCCATACGTTGTAACTTAAGTTTCTCCCTAAACTTCGTTATAAAGTTTTGTGGGAAACGGTGAACACTTTTATTAATTAATCAGATTACAATAAATAATAAAATTAACAGAATGTAAATAACAGAAAATAAATACAGACAGAATGGAGTAGAAGCAGAAGACAGACACTATTATAACGTAAATAAATGAAAGCAGTAGATGCACGAGGCTCGTGTTAGACACGATTCCCTTAAAACAGATTCGCCGTCTGTTTCCCAGGGTACAACGTACTAAGCTGTTGTACAGCCGGACCTGACTAACCTTGCCTGAAAGATCACGAAAACTCGTGTGCTTCTGATCGAAGGTACTGCTGGAAACGTGTGGAATAGAGCTGCGTTTTCTGTGTATCAAAACCGAATGAGATGTGGCTTATATTTATATTGAAAACCTATCTTGTTCTCCAAGATTAAATATTCGGTATAATAAACGAAATCTTTTATAAATAAAACAGATTTTCGTATAATATTTTACACAAACAGAATTCTGTAAAACTTGTACAAAAAGTTCAAATCTATTCCTAAAATAGATTTACAGAATATCTTGGAAAAACTGACCCGAACTAGCAGCAAAAATTTTCGCACGTAGGCGAGGTTTCGGAGCTGCATTCGTGTCCGCAGGTCGCATGAGTTCAGAAGCTTCGAACTCATTTTGACCCAGAAATCCCACAATCTGCACCCCCCCCTGCGCGCGCGCACGTAGGAGTGGGAGCATAGCTCATCTAAAGGAATTTGAAAGCTAGTACAAGGAAATCCTTATAAACTAGTCTTCACTTCCTTCACTAGGCGATGTGGGATGTGTTTTGTTTCCAAGTTTTGTGTTTCAAGTGTCCCACTTTGAGACACGATATCTCATTCATCTTAGCTCTATATTGGACATACTTTAGCTTGTTACGAAGCTCTCTTGGAGGAGAACACAACGCCTCCAATAAACACTAATATATATAACAAATACATATATTAAATTATGTCCAAACTTTTGCAAAAACTCATTTTACAAAACCAATTTTCCAACAAGTTTTCGGCTTTTGCATCGTCATCAGCGTTCGCTGTTTCTGGTCGTCGCATGTTCACGTCATCTTCATCCTCCGACACATGCCTCACCTCGCTACGTGTCTTTTTTACCTCGACTAGTGACATCTTCTCTTTAGGAGTCTTGGATTTGAATCTTTTGACTCGGCCTATAGATGGAACTCGGGCGAGTTGACCCGTTATGTTTGTGAGCATTTGAGTGTTTGGTTTTTTCTTAGATGGATATCGTTCGGAATCAGGTTGAGTGTCGTAGCTGCATGGGAAATGTATGGACTGAGCAAGTCGACTTAGCGAACCGTATTTTGCGGTTTTGGATATAGAAGGTGTATTTTCGATGGGTGCAATTTTGGTTGTGATGATGGTAGGGATGCATGATGATAAATTAATGGATTTGGCTCGTTCTAGGAACGAAGATACTTTTGGGATTCGAGGAGTAAATGAATATCCTTGGACACTACTTTCATATTCCTGGTCGTGGTTGTGTTGTTCTGTAGTGTTGGTGTTTGATTTTGAAGCAATGACAAGGGTAGCGATTATGAGATTCGAAACACAAAAAAGGATGGTGGGTGTAAACCAAGCACACATGGAAGCAACAACTATGGATTCATGAACACCTACCATTTGTTGAATTGTGTCCATATTGTTGCAAATGAGGATGCATGTTAAAGTGATATGCCTTGGACGTTATATATGCCCAACAGGGTCCCTCCATGAAAATATCTTTCCTGTGGGTAAATTGGTTTTATGAATCAGTTCAAAAAAATAAATAAATAAAATAAAATAGTTTTATGAAATGTCAATCTTATAGTATGTATGATAACTAACTGATCACGCACTTAAAAAATTAGGACCATCAAACTGTATACCGATAAGTTGTCATTTAAGACTATAGTGTCTAAACCGTGTGATAGTCTGATAGAGATAGATATTGTCGACATTATTTATATAAGAGTAAACTACACCGTTCGTCCTTGTGGTTTGCGTTGACCGCAGCCTATGGTCCTTTAACTAAAAAAATTGCACCGTTCATCCTTAACTCAGAAACGTTATGCACCATTAATCCCTTCCTCTAACGGGGTGGACTAACGCTCGTTAACTTGTTTGCTTACGAGGGTATAATAGTCATTTTGCACTATAAGGACGAATGGTGCAAGGACGAACGGTGCAATTTTTCGCTTTTAGTCCCTTTTTTAACGCTTTCTTCTGTTTTTTTACGTTTTCTCCCGTTTTCGTCCGTTTTTTACATTTTCGCCCATTTTCGTCCATTTTTTACGTTTTCATCCCGTTTTTTTTACGTTTTCATCCATTTTTTTTTACGTTTTCGCCTGTTTATTTTACGTTTTCTTCCCTTTTTTTACGTTTTCGTCTGTTTATTTTACGGTTTCGCCCTTTTTTTACGTTTTCGTCCGTATTTTTACGTTTCCGTCCGTATTTTTACGTTTTCGTCTTTTTTTTACGTTTTCGTCTGTTTTTTTACATCTTCGTCTGTTTTTTTACGTTTTCGTTCGTTTTTTATGTTGTCGTCTCTTTTTTACGTTTTCGTCTGTTTTTTTACGTTTTCGTCCGTTTTTTTACATTATCGTCTGTTTTCGTCCTTTTTTTTATGTTGTCGTCTGTTTTTTTTTATGTTTTCGCCCGTTTTATTATGTTGTCGCCTGTTTTTTTACGTTTTCTTCCGTTTTTTTATGTTGTCATCTATTTTTACGTTTCCGTCCGTATTTTTACATTTTTGTCTGGTTTTTTACATAAAAAAACATACCAAAACGTAAAAAACGGGCAAAAACGTAAAAAAACAGTCAAAAACGTAAAAATACGGATGGAAACATTAAAAAACGGACGAAAACTTAAAAAATGGACGAAAACGTAAAAAAACGGATGAAAACGTTTAAAAACGGATAAGAAAAAATAAAAACGGATAAGTATGGATAAAAACGCAAGAAAAACAGACAATAACGTAAAAATAGTGGGCGAAAACGTGAAAAAATAGGCAAAAAACGTAAAAAAATGGACGAAAACGTAAAAAAACGGACGAAAACCTAAAAAATAGATGAAAACGTAAAAAAAGGGCGAAAACGTGAATAAACAGACGAAAACGTAAAAAAAACCGTAAAATAAACTAGCGAAAACGTAAAAAAACAGATGAAAATGTAAAAACCGGACGAAAACGTAAAATAAACAGGCGAAAACGTAAAAAAAATGGATGGAAACGTAAAAAACGGGATGAAAACTTAAAAAAACAGATGAAAGCGGACGAAAACATAAAAAAAGGACAAAAACGGGCGAAAACGTAAAAAAACGAAAGAAAGCGTTAAAAATGGACTAAAAGCGAAAAATTGCACCGCTCGTCCTTATAGTGCGAAATGACGATTATACCCTCATAAGCAAATAAGTTAACGAGCGTTAGTCCACCCCGTTAGAGAGAGGGACTAATGGTGCATAACGTTTCTGAGTTAAGGATGAACGGTGCAATTTTTTTGATCAAAGGACCACAGGCTGCGGTCAACGCAAACTACAAGGACGAACGGTGTAGTTTACTCTTTATATAATTTCGAGTGAATCAGGATCCGCAACTTGAACTTTACTTTGGCAATTACGTGAGGATTCTAAATGCACTATTGTTGATAATCTTAAACTCAAATTAGGGTATTCAGGATGACAATGGATAATGTCAATAACACTTGTTACCGTTATTATAAGCATTTGAATTCTTTACTTTTCATGTTCAACTGAAAATAAGATGATCATTATCCCTCTCGCTATAATAGTAACAATATTTTTTTTGAGGCAAGTTATTTGAACCCCTCATATGGAAGGTTTTCAATCATTGTACGCATCACTGGTTTGTACGGTATATATCGCGGGTTGTATGATTTGACCAAACTCCTCTTGATGTGACAATATAGATAGAGTTTCTATAACCCAACCCATTTTTTTACAAACCCTATTTAGTCTGGGTGGTGTACTTTATTTTGTTCAATTTTACACTATATAGTCAACTAATAATCATGATTAATTAACTAAATTTTCTGATTTTCATTGTGTGCTTTTGTTTCTTACACGTCGACCATATATAAATATCTAATGTCAGTGTTTAATTACCTCACATGAATAATTGTCGACTTTACGTTATACGTACATGGCCCACGGGCAGGTTTAATTTGTTTGATTTGCATTCATAAAACGTGTGAACATAAAAATCATAAAATCCACCGTCTTTTTAGTACTAGTATAAAGTATATAAACAATGGGTATACAATTATTTACACACGCTTTTCTCATATATATAAACACCCCTTTTTATTTGATATAAAAATGTTGGTGGCGTGTGTATCGAAGATTTTGTGTTATAAAATCAGGTGTCGCGATGATCGCGTTGCAACATCAACTTTTTTCTCAACCACAAAACAAATGTAATAAATTTATTAATTTAATCATCCAAATTTTAGCTCCCTCAAACACAAATATACCTAATAATATATCGACACGCACAATAATTTTTAACTCTTACAACCAAATTCACGAAAATAAAATAAAATAAGGGATAACCGCAGTGGTAGAGAAGTAGTGTAAAAACACGACTTGGTGGCGAGAGGAGGACAACTCATGATGACCCTCACTATTACACTTATAAATGTGTTGCTATAGCAATACCATGAAAAATTCTTAAAGCATCCACGTGAAGTTGGGAAACCGTACATATTCAGTATGTTTCATGAAATTAGTTTAAGTATGCTAAAGTTAGAGATGTAATAGTACGATGTAGAGATGAAATAGAAGTATTTGTTGTAGAGCCATCATGGCCTCTACACCGTAAAGAGCTCGAATGCAGTTTTGCTTTTTACCAAAGACAACTTGCAGCACATCAAAAGACCATTTCAACACTTAAAAACTGGACATTAACATATGTACTTTATATAAACCTGCATTTGTACCTCAAACATAGTTTCATACGAATTTCGACCCGTTTAACTCAAAATGGGTAAATATAAACCTTGTCTCAAACACTCTTTTAACAGCACAAACAAAACATTTTTGACCATTTACATAAAAAAACTTCATTTACAAAGACTAGGGGGCTTTAACTTGTTCCCTAGCATGGTTGCACATGACCATTTTGAAGGTTCTAAAAGCACCCGGTGTCGTCACTATTTTGACTAATTTCACTTTTTATCATAAAGTTAATAATCTTTGGTCACTATTTTGACTAATTTCACTTTTTATCATAAAGTTAATAATCTTTTTTAACTGTGAATATAATAAGCTTTTTTTTCAAAAACTTTTTCAAGGGTTTTGATTGAAAATGCATCTAGTTAAATGTTAATTTTTTTTTAGAATAAACTGGACATTTTTAGTTTTTTATGTTATATTCACGCTTCATTTTAACAGTAAATATAATTTTTATTTTATTTAATTTTATTTTTGTTATTATATATACATATATTTTTTTGAAAATTTTTTCAACGAATCTTACTTATTTTACTTATAGTATATTGTAATTTTTTTTCCAAGATTTTTTGAGTTGATATGTGCAGTAAACTGAATTACGATATTAAGCTTTCATACATTAAGTGTAACTTTTTTTTTTCTCTCTCTGGTAACCAGGGTTTCTGACCTTTTTGGCCGACTAATCTATAGGGTTTGAACCCACCGCCACACATACTCAAACCAGGTAAAACCCTCCCTTTTTAAGGAGGTTGGCGTGATCAATTCAAGGTTGTTTGCACCTAGCAAAAATTGAACATGAGACCTTACACATTTTATAATGATAGTCACAAGCCCTTTTACAACCAGGTCACCCTTGAGTGGTTATATTAAACTTAACTTCGATATTAAGTGTTTTTTTTTTTTTTTTTTTTTTTTTTTTTTTTTTTTTTTTTTTTATATGAATGATAGATATTAAAATATGAAAGCTTAATATTGCAATAAAATCAGCAATGATATTAATTTACCAAAATACTTAAGTTCATTCTTAAGGGGAAAAAAAGCTTAATATCAATATTAATATCATAACGACATTGCTAATATCAAAACAATCAACAGTGATATTTAACATTTTTTAAAACTTAACACTTAAAAAAGCTTATCAATGTTGGTCTTATAATTATAGTTACTTTAAACGGTTAAGATTAATGCCTTTCAACTTTGAATATCATAATATAACAGTGTTAATATCAAAAAAATCAGCAATGATATTAAGTGTTTTTAAACTTAACACTAAAAAAGCTTAATATCAATGTTAGTCTTTTACTTTAGATAGTAAAGATCAAAATTTTTCATATTAATTATAAAAAGTTCACACTAAAATCCACTGTGAATATTGAATATTCATAATAAAATCAACTAAAAAAGCAACTTCTGACGAACGATGATACTTTATCAAGAACATAAAAAAAAATCGTGTAGACCTAGATAGGGTCAAATGGTGAGAGATCTGGTCACAGAGATGGACAACCCATATCAATGCGCACATCCCTACTTAAATTCTTCATCCGTAGAAAAACACTGACTAGCCCTCGTCAACCTCGTCAAATATAGCATCAAATGGATCACAAAATAAGTTGCACAAAATTTTAAAAACTTGATAACAAAATGTAGACACATCTATGCGTCTTTTGTATGTTATATACCGTTTAATTATGGACGAAAACCTCCTTTTAAATAATTGTCTGCGTGTTTATAAAGTAGGAAGTACTTTTGAAACATCTAAATAACTTAATAACATGAGAGGTGAGTTACGCATATATTTATTTTTTATTATCTCACAACATGAAGAAATAATCTATCTATACTAATAAATCAGAAAACTTTACAAGCCCCTTAAAGCACCCATTGCAATTAATTCGCTGATGTGTGTCTTCTCCTATTGGTCGATGATTTATTGCGTACAACAAGTCTAAGCATAATTCTTCACACACTATCAACAAAAGCGCTCCCCCAAACTCATTCAATGCTTTCATGGAACTAAAAGCGGAATGTGTTTATAATATTCAATTAGATTGATTACTTTTTGGGAAGAATTAATGCATTAATTCTGTTTTGTAACTGATTCTTCATAAACAATCCACCAAAAAGAAATTCAAACCCTAAACTAGGCAATGATCCTGATTCAAAAAGCATTTCTTCTCCTCCACCGATTCAAAAAGCACACACGCAATTGCAAATTTTACAACTGTTTACATCATTATATTCATATATTTGCGGCTAATCAATATGAGTGTGGTTAGGTATTGTAGATATAAAGATTGGTGTAATTTTTTCTGTGCCGAAATTTGATTCAACGCAAAACCTATTTTAGGTTTCGATTGTAAGTTTGTTTAATTTTATTTTTAATTTAATAAATTGTTTTTCTATATGATATGTTTGAATGATTATACTATTTATTTAGGGCTAATGATTATTATGTATGATGTTTATTGTTCACCTTACTGTCTAAAGTTTAATTATTATAAATTATTCACCTGATATGCATATTTCTTAACACACTATAACTATTATTGCAGGTTGAACTGAGTTTCACTTTGTGGGGATCGTTTGCTCAAGAGTTTTGTGATTGTTTGAGTAAGTGTGCTGATCATGGCAGGATTATTGCTGTAGTTCAACTTGGAATGATGAAAATGTGGTATGGTAATTTCTTCTTTTTATGTATAATTACACATAAGTTGCTCTTCCTTTCAAAGTATACAGGCATTTTTAATCGTGTCGTAATTTTGATAATCGTCTACCTGTAAATAGGAAAGATGGGAGTGCAAAATGGCTATAATGCAACAAAATTATCCCTGTTTAATGGCACCAGTGATTAACAGTCAGGGTAATCGATACACTGCACCAGCGAATGCAGATTCTAAAGAGGTATGTTTTTTATATACACTGAAAATAAAGTCATATGTTCATTCTTTGTAGGTGTGGTTGGTTGGAGATGGGTTAAGCAAAGAATAACAGTTGAAGGCTTTAAAGGGAACACTAAGAATTCCTTACTCTCAGTTCTCCCCAAATAAAGTGCACAATGGCTGCTCATACTATACTACCCTTGCCATGTTGGCTGCCAAACTTCTTGAGAATGTGGACTCTTGTGAGGTTAGTCATCGTATATTACATAATCTTTAAGAATAACTTAGCTAATTAATGAGAATGGCGGCTGGCATATAGAATATGTGTTTACAAGAGGTGGTGGGCGAAACTGTCGTTAATCACATGAAGACGTCACTACTTAACATGGGTTCTTAATGTTCGTCGTCTTGATCCTCTTGCTCAACAAAACTTAATTTATAATGATTCTTAAAAATGTTGAATATAATGAAATCTTTTAGAGAAAATTAGAGATCGTGTTGACAAGTTATCTTCCTCTTTTTGATTGTTCATGTCAACTGTTAATGAGTACTTAAACACATATATACTGTTTATAAATAGACTATTTTGGTTTATATCGTGTTCCATAACCACATACTTATATACAGTTCAATTAACGCAGTAGTAATTTATATAATGCCCACCGTCTATGCTCTGTAGCTTTTGTTGGTTTTGATTTTCAACTATTCTTTCATTAAATTTACAATTCAAATGAATTGAAAAGGGGCTTTCAAGCAAAAGCAAAAGAGTAAGAAAGTCTTGAGAAGGAAAATATAAGTTTCATTTATCTCAGGCAATTCCCGAAACTATTGATCCCTTTTGGGGGTTAGTTGAACATGAATGATGGATTTTGTATTAGTGATTCTAATTGATATAGTAATTGAATTATGTGTTTTCTCGATTAGCATGTGATGATACTTGATCTGTTCTTACCAAATCTATACTTATTTTTGACTTTTTTGTGTAGGTTGTAATTAGAACTAGAACTACAAATCCCATGGTGAAAGTGGTATTACGCAGTTGAGGTACGAGTATTATTATTATTATTATTATTATTATTATTATTATTATTATTATTATTTTATCGATAACCATTGTAATTACAACTAAAAGTAGTTTTTAGTGAAGAGCACTTTGTAATACCACTTTTAAGATACCAATAAGGTCACCAGTATTTTGTTTATATTTTAAGTTAGGTGAACTTATGGTGAGGAGGTTAACACAACACAATTATTAACACAACACAATAGTGATATAAAAATAAGGTCACCAGTATTTCATTTATATTTTAAGATACCAATAACAAAATTGTTAACACAACACAATAGTGATATAAAAATAACTCGAAAATTACTGCTTTGGAGGTTTGTGCGGGTGGACAATTGTTTTATATCATGGTAGACAACAAAAACACATCCCAACAGATAATCGAAAATCATGATCTAAGATGAAGAGTGACAACTATTCCTTTAAACAGAATCAAAAGCAAACCAGTCCAACCTCAAGTTCAAAAAGTTGTTGTATTGGTACGATTATTATTATCATTTTTAACATACTTCAGAGAAAATACTTATATAACTATATATATTTCTCGGGTAGGTAAAGGAAATGCTGAATTTGCGCTTTTGTTAGTTGGTTATGCTGATGAAGTTAAGGTATGCTTCGACATGATGATATAGTTTTGCTTGCACCCTTGCCTTTGATTCCTCATTTGTTGATATCCATTACTATCCCACTTATATCAGAGTTATCTATATTTCAAATTGCAATGGAGTTTATGTTCGGAGACGCCTTTTTTCGCAAGACAAATGGTGCTGCAGAGAAGGTACGTTATTGTACGAATTATATTAGACAATCTTTATTAGTCATATTCCTTATATTAAAAGATTTTGGAAATTTCATAATAAATTTGGTATTATCTTATTAATAAATCAGCTACATATGGCTGGCAGGTTGCTTTTGATCAACAATTTATAACCAGAAATGTGACGTCAGAAGGTGACCTATTTCAACCAGGTGGATTCATGACTGGTGGTTTCTATCATGCAAGTCAAATTGCAAAATCCACAATAGAAATGAGTTTCAACTTTAAAAAGTGATCACCTAAAAATAATAACTTGCTCATAATGCACGTGCATGGTGGTGATAAGTTAAGGTAACTTCATGCGTTGGGAGAGGCTCAAATCAGTCTCTCCTCCGAACAAGGTTAGGCCAATTTCTCCTCTTTACAATGTTTATTTTGACCCGATTAGATAAAAGTGGGTTGATTGTACAACGAGTTGTAAGAGGCTCAAAGCAATCTTATCATAAATTGTGTGTCATGGTTTAATTTTTGCTTGAGACAAGTTGTGTGTCACTAACTCTGTTGATTACGCCAAGTTCTCGTAGTTTAGTCATGGATTAAATTCTGTTTATTGATGCTCATTGCACTCGACTTTATGGAGGGTGTGTTATTGCCCTATTGCTGCAAAAAAAACGACACAGTATGCAAACTAAGGTAATGTTAATAAGGTGAATGTCCCTTAGTTTAGTCATGATGTAATTTTTGTCTATTATTGAATCATTTTCTAATAAATGTTTACTTATCTTATAAATTGTTCACACGCAAGCTTAAATGACCAGATAGCTAGGACCAGAAGTAGAATTTGTTTAACCATGTTTGAGGCTGTATTTGAATCATGTATTAGTGTGGATATGTTTTTTTTGAAAAGTTTTTGAATAATACATGTCAAAATGGAACAAATATAAATTGCGATACCACATGATATGATCAACTGTGATGATCAATAAACATAACATAAATAAAGGAACAAATCATATAAAGGAAATGAAAAGATGATAACAGTTTTGTGGTTTGAGGTAAATTACAGTAGAATAACATCAAACAACATTGATCATGTCTTTGGTCATGGAAGTCACTTTGCCATCTAAAGGTAGGAAATTAGTAGGCTATGGCTATGGAACGTTTGGTCTAATGGGTACTACTTTTATATTATTGTGCAGGTCCTTTGTAGCTTTCTTAATTTATTGTAGCTTTGTTTCAACAACTTTGGTGTATTGCGGTGTCATTTTTTTGTCTATTTGGGACATGCATTATTGTTCATTGAATACAAGTTCATGTTGATACATTTGTATCTTTTTGGTCACTGAAACATCACATAGGCTATTGACTCTATTTTGCAATGCCTAAAACCCATCTTCCATGTATTTTATTGTAGGAATTAACCCATTTTGATGACAAGAAGCAGTTGGTACGCCCCATAGCATGAAAACTATTGACGACAGATTGAACTATGATGAACATACGACTGGGTTAGAGCATACTACTGGGTCACAGAACATGTGAACTTTAAAATGGGTGGGTTAGCCGGATAGGATAATGGTTGAAAATGGGTAAAAATCAAAAAACGAGGGAGGTTCCAAGTGTATTGAATAGATAGAGGTAACATAATAACAATTAAAAGAACAATAATCAAGAACTTGAAGTTAGAAAGAGGAGATACAAGAAACGAGGGAGGTTTATATTCATTTTGGATAGGTACGAAGATTGAAGTGAGAAGTATTGAGAAATGTAGTTCGAGCAATGGACATTTGTTACGTAGATATTTACAACCATAGTAGTTTATACGATTGTTCAGTTACTAATTATTATTCCATTCACAACATTTCAAACTGTTTACATTCGTTGTTATTTCTTACTTTATTCTAACACTTAATTTCTTTATGCATAAATTCTTTTAATACACCCATTTAAAAGTATAGTAGACTATATTAACTATCATTAGATTAGAAGTATAGCAGCTCTATATATAACATTTGCTTATACTAATGTGGGTATTTCTTAAAGTCTAACTTTGTAATAAACAAGTCATTAACTAACCTTAGTGATGTTTTTTTTGATGGAATGGACATGGCTTATCACTTCATTAACGCTTGCTACATACATTTGCTTGCGAAGATCATCAAATTTGGAGACTACGATGGATGGACGTTGATTATATTAATAGTTACAAACACAATTGTTTATAGGATCGTTGACTTATTATCTATTATTACTTTAAAGGGAAAATGGAACTTATATCGTTCGGTGTTGTTTATTGCTTTATTCACACACTCAACTTTTTAATGAATCATTTCTTTAAAAACCCGTGAATTTCACGGGTCTATAAGCTAGTATCTAACAAATATACAACTATTTTTATCCTGAGATATGTGTAAAAGTGCAAATCTTCTCCAAAATAAAGTTGTCTATACGAGAGCATACAGCAGTTCAGTTTCAATTGGGCTAATCTAAGCCTGATCATCAAATCCGCTATTTTTGTTGGGCTTAAGTTTGAGCTTGGGCTTATTATTAATATTTTTTATACTAGTGACTGGATCCATAATATAAGTTTATATCAATAGCTGGCTGGGACTAAATTAGGGTGGGTAGAGATCGTTTAGGTTTTGTTATTAGCCAAAACCAAACTATAACCGATTATGTTTCGGTCATAGAAAGTCAAAACTGTCCAATTTCGGTTAATAACAGTTTGGTTAATCAGTTAAACTGGTTCAGGTAACTCAGTTAGCAAAGGTTTTTTAGGCTCTTGTAAGTAGTGCCCAATAAATTCAACCTAGCCGGTTTAAGCTATTAAAAGTAAAGAAAAGACGCAATGCTCTAAGCAAAATGAAATGCGACCATTACATATATCTGTTTGTTCACTCTGTGATTTTCAAATTTCAGCTTCACTATACTAATGTGAACACATTTTATGTTTATTCTCCTATAAGTCTAGTTTGTCATTGATTGTGACTAAAATATGTGAACGCTTTCAAATCACATGCGGTTATGATCACTTTTCTTTTATCCAAGTTAACTAAATTTGTAAATGTAATTTATGCGTATGTAATTAAATTTTTTTATTGACCTTTTAGTCAGTCCTAAACGTCGTACAACTGAAAAAGAGAAAATTCTGGAAAAGGGAGAAAAAGTTGAGTTTTTTTTTTTTTTTTTTTCAGAAAAAGGTACAAAAATAGCACTCATTTCTTAAATGGTTATATGCGAACATGCGAATGTGTAACTCCATTATTTTTTTTAACACATGTTCAAACAAAAAGTACAATCTCAATCATTAGCACATAGGGTAGCCGTCATTCGCACATTCGCACATTTGTTTATTAAAGTCAAACAACACGTGGGTACGGATGTGCGAATGACGGATGTGTGAATGGCAGTTGCCCCATGTGCTAATGATTGAGATTATACCTTTTGTTTGAACACGTGTTAACAAACTAGTGGGTTCACATGTTCGCACCATTTAGAGAATGTGTGTTATTTTTGTAACTTAAAAAAAAAAAAATCAAAATTTTCTCCCTTTTTGAGATTTTTCTCACTAAAAAAAATTCCTATTTTAAAACTACTGTACATGACCATTATGAAGGTTCTAAAATGTTATTATTAGAATGTGGTTATAAGTTTATAACACACGTCTAAAGTTTTATCATAACAAGGCTACAAGTATAGTAAAACTAGTTGTTGGGATGTAATACTAGCTTCTTGAGTGATTGAGTTTATACATTCAAATTGAAACTGTTCTTTCCATCAAATCAAATCTCAAAAATAGAAAGTTAGGTTAGCGGAGTTATGGTTGTGTGTGGATGTACTACCAGCTTTTTACTACCTAATTTTTTTTTTCTTCTTTTATTATCATTATTTTATTTGAAAGGCAAATTTTATTAAAGGAGGCTCAAAGGAATAGCCTAAGAAACAACTGTACAAAAGGACAAAAACAAAAAACGAACAAATATACAACAAAAAGATTTTAAGAGTTCACATCTCTTGGATTTGAGTTCCACACATCCCACGAAACTGTCTTCAAATGACATCTCCTTGAGATCCAAAGGAGTGAAAGCCTCTGGATAGCCGGAAAAATATCATCAGACTTTGCATCAATGACAGATTTTGGATGGAAATTAACCACTTTATTTCTCCAACGCCATCGCCCAAAGCACACATTGGTACGCACCATGAAAGATTTTAGCTAACACATGGTTTCCATCAATACCCAAGTTACATGTTGCGACATCTTTAATGGTGACATGAGGAATTGAGAATGCCATATTAAATCTCAACCAACTCCAAACCTTACACCACAAGGATTGAATACTAGGACTTTTTGATAAGACAATGCTCAAGGGTCTCATCCTCCAACTCACGAAAAGGACAGAGCTTAGAAACTAAATTGACGCCCCTATTAACCAAATTAACACGAGATGGCAGCCTATCAAGCGACGCCTTCCAAACACAATCATGATTTAAGTAAATACAGTAGATTTTTAGATTTACGTGTGCTCTTACATTGAGTTTTTGGGTATTAGATCAAAAGAAAAGAAAGTAAAAAGAAGAAAAAAAGAAAAAAAATTAAAATGTTTGAAAAAACGTTTGTGTTTTTGAGTTAAAGAAAAAGAAAAAGAAAAAAAATAAATAAAAAAAATTAGGACTTCCTAATTAAGTTTATGTGTTATTGAGTTATAACTTGTAAAGAAAGGAAAAAAAGTTGAACCATTTACAGTTGTATGCTTGTTTAAAATGCTTAAAGCCCAAAAAAGTTATGATAATTTTATCATTTAACATGTTAAATATTACTTAGTTTCTTTTTATTTTCTTATACATTTTTTGGCGGAGAGTTTTAGCTCAAAATTTTGTTACATTTTCCTTTTCTCCATTATTTTTCTCTTTTAAAACGAATATAAGGAAACAAGTTTATTTCTTTTCTAAATTGAGCTCGAGAACACTATGTCAAAGTCTCGATTTTTAAAGACCACATGATAAAATCCTCATAAAAACTCAATAATAAAATCCTCATAAATTATGAGGGTAGACGAGTACATATACAACCAAGCTCCACCTCATTTGTCATTTCTACCATCTCCATATTTCCAACATTCTAATAATTAGGTCACAAAGTAGTAGGAGGCAGTGAATCCATGGCCATGTTTATTGCTTCATTATGGACTTCCATTGTTTATTGCTTTACGCCTGCTGTGCTCTTTTGTGTAACAAATATCATAATTGCAACCCTTTTCATAGCTTCATACAACAACAATAACAACAAACACAATGATCATGCTCATAGTGATTCTACAAGTCGAATCACTAGAGTATCTTCGTTTCTGAGTCGAACTAGATCCATGAACATATCATTCTACACACCTACCACCACTACCGCCACCTTAGAACCACAACACAACTATGAGTATCAATCTGAACCACCGAGTTACACCTCAACAAGTGGACTCACTCAGTCAATTCATCAATCTCCTAGTTACGTAACTCCACTAGAGTTATCCAACGATTACGAGACATCTTCCTTTGAGTGTGAGCAAGTACCACTAAGTCAACTCACCCGCACTCCCTCTATACTCGAACGAGTCAAGTCCATTAAGTTGTCATCTTTTTACACCGAGCCAGAAAACTTCACCACCTCCTCTAGTCAACTCGACCGAGTTCCTTCCTTTTACAACCGAGTCAAGTCGTTCAAAATCTCATCACCCTTCACATATGAAACCCCTTCCACTCAAACTGAGCATCATGTGATAAGGAGCAAGTCCGAGAATACATCAGTGATCAAGAAAAAGGGTTTGGTGTCTGAATTGAAGAAGTCACGTAGCGAAATTAGGATAGCAGATGATGATGATGATGAGGACGTTGATTTGAGACGTCCAGCGACAACCAGGGAGCGTTCCAATGTTGTTGATGAAGAAGTTGATGCAAAAGCTGATCAATTCATTAGCCGGTTTAAGCAGCAGTTGAGATTACAACGTCTTGAATCGCTTGCGAGATACACCGACATGTTGAAGCGACGAAGTACTAACTGAGTGGAAAATTGTGTTGGTAGAAATCCAACAAATATTGAAAGCTAGCAGAGTCTTGGCTTACAGAACATCATATACGTGACCTCAATCGTTACACAGGGGAGGCTAATTTTACATTATATCTTGCTTGTTCGTTTGTTAATAAAGTGCAACGTTTGATATCACGTGTATAATGTTGTTTGAGTTGAGATTCAGTGCTAGCTTTCACGGTTTGCTAGATCTATTCTACACTGCGAGTGTTACATGCTACGTAAGTGATATAAGTTATTCTGTATGTCATAGAGTATGGATCTAGTGAGAAGAATTAATGAAATGAGAAGAGTGAGAAAAAATTATAGCCACATATTTCAAATAAGGAAAGAGAAATAATAAGAGATGCATCTATTTTTTATGGGTGCATCTAATATTTGTGGTTGTAGTTTATTCTCATTCTTCTCATTTTAATTATGTTTCTCATTTGATCCTAAGTCGCATGTCATATACATATATATTTCAGTTTTATCATCATGTTTTGTTGATACAATAACACATTAGACATGTTAATTTAACTACAACTGTTATACTAAACGTGTACTCGTATTATTTTATGTGTCACCATAAGGTTTTTAGAAAGTTGTATTGCTTTACGTAGTGATTTGGGAAACATTTTAGTCCCAAAGCATTAGACTCGTTTTTAGAATTCGATTTTTGGTTGGCTGATATAAGCTTATGTGGTCACTACATTGTCAAAACAGTGACGAGAAAAAAAATCGTCACTAAAATTAAGTCACTAAAGACCATAGAGAAGTTGACTGATATAAGCTTATGTGGTCACTACATTGTCAAAACAGTGACGAGAAAAAAAATCGTCACTAAATTTAATGAAGTTGAATTGTTGCATTTTGATTAATACGTACACTCGGATGATAGAGAAGTACTCCGCAACTAGTAATTAGTAAGCATATATATATATAGTTGACAATCTTAACATAATACATAGAGTTTTGGTTTATAAACCTAAAGGGACGGAGTCAGAAAGAAATATGACCGGGTGCACAAATTTTTTTGAACCGCAATATAATAGAGTTAAAACGTGAATTAAAATGAAGATTTTATTAAAACGATAAATAAATGAACATATTACATTCAAATTAGTGATTCTACGATCTCCCTTAGCAAAATAACACTTACGTGCACCCTCATTTTTAATATTAATAAGTTCTTCTTTCTCTATAGCACACAAGTTAAAGCGCCATTAAAATAATCGTCACCCATCCGATTTCGCAAATCAGTTTTAATGAGCTTCATTTAAAAAAACATCTTTCAACCGTAACGATAGCAACATGCAAGACTAAAGCCAACTTCAGTTAAGCACTACTTTTCATATATATTGTAACTACGACAACAATAAAAATGCCC